>JAQGAY010001009.1:0-17597 GCA_034698085.1 Polydesmus angustus | reverse complement strand
TTTCCTTTTTAATACTGTAAATCTTTCCTTTTTAATACTGTAAATCTTTCCTTTTTAATACTGTAAATCTTTCCTTTTTAATACTGTAAATCTTTCCTTTCTATGTACCGTAAATCTTTTCTTTATTCTGAAGCAAATTTCTTTTTTTTTTTTACCTAAATAAATCTTTCTTTTCTAATTAAGCAAATCTCTCCATCTGACTTCAGTAAATCTCTAATTTTTTTTAAGTAAATCACTAAATCTCTTTAATATTTATGTAAATCTTTCCTATTTAGTGAGTAAATCTCTCCTTTTTACATAAATAAATCACAAGTTTCCCCGTATAAATCTTTTCTTCCCTATTATGTAAATCTTAATTTTTTATTAAGTAAATCTCTCCATTTTCTATTAAGTAAATCTTTGTCAAATGTTTTTCATCGGCGCCCTCGATCCAAACTACTGTATTACATTATAGCTATTACCGCTGCTTATTTTTTTAAACCACTTCCGGTTCTTGTACTGCATTCAATAATTTTTATAGCAAATTTTTTTAATTTTTTAAAATAATAATAAAGAAAAAAAGCACATAAAAAGAGAAAAGGAGATGGAGAGAGTGATTAGAGACAGGGAGTGATCGTAGGGAGTGATGAGGGAAGGAGAGGGAAAAGCCATTGAATAAAAAGACATCTCTGAATAATCACCACCCCCACCGCTCATTTGCAACATCAGCAACAAAACCACCCACCCTCTAATCTATACGAAGTGAGCATGCGCAGTGGGAGAGACAGAGAGAGGGAGAGAGAGTAAGGGAGTGGGAGTGAGGGAGTGAGAGAGGCTTTTGTATGGAAATGAGCGTTTGAGGTGTCGTCAAAACGGTCTTTCCATTTAACGACGTTGGGAATCAAAGTATTTAACCCCCCCACCACCCACACCCCCACCACCCACTTCCTCTCCACCCCCTGCCACCCACCCACACCCCCTAGCAATGGTCCCTGAAGCGCACTTCATACACTGCGATTTACCAGGGCCACGCACGCGCACACTTCAAACGCGAAATTAAACAAGTCAAGGAAGGCAGGGGAGGGGCTTAACGGCGAGGGGAGGAGGGGCTTAAGCTGAGGGAGAAAGTAGGAGGGGCTTAGGCAGCCCTACCACCAACACCCCTCGGAACGGGGAAATGAGGTTAAGCGCACTCCCTCGGCGAACGCGGGTGACGCAATTAACGTCAAATTACAACAATCACAACCTGCGTCACCGCCGACGTTTCAATTCCAATCCCTCGCTTAACACGAGGCGTTGTTAACACTCGTTTAACACGGGCTCCACCTTCCTAGGGGAGTTTAATCTTCATCCCTCATTTAACACTCAAAGGTCGATCCCTCGTTTAACGCTGCTGTGACCGTTAATTGTTTTACCCCTAGTAAAAAGCGGTTTAACATTGATCTCTCGTTTAACACTGGCTTAACGTCGTAATGTTGACGCAACACCCCTCGTTTAACACCGTTGTTGTTGTTTTGTTTTTTTTACGTTATTGTTTTTTCTCTCCTTCGTTTAACGCTGTAATTTTATCGATTAAACACCCTCGTTTAACGCTCTTAAATCTCTTAAGACGGATTACCTTTGATAATAATACAGTAATTGTTTTTGGAAAACAATAGAACAAACTTCTCCCTTAACAACATTCCCTCGTTTTAAGCGGATCACACACATCCCTCGCACAAGGCGGAGCATATCGATTTGCATTTAAACGACAAAATCGATCAGCACTCCCTCGCTCAACACGGCCGGCGTATACGAAGCGTCGACGGAAGTGGAGCCAGGCGCGTGACGTCAGCAGCAGGCGACTAAGATGGCGGCATTCACTTAACTGCAGCTCATTAAAATTGGCAGCTGATCCCTCTCCTCCTTTTAAAAGGCGGAACTCCACTTCACAATTAATTCTTCGACGGAGCGGAAGTGGGTAGGTAGCGAGGTAATGTACGCATGCGTGGAATAAATTACAAGTTACCGCACCTTTAATATTTCTTATTCCACGCGCGTAATTAATAAGTTAAATGAGTGCGTTCAGGCGGGAGAGGAGCGGATAGCAGAGGAGACAAGAGGGGAGGAGCGGAGCGGAAGCGCAAATTTAACGATGTTATTTTATTTTTTTTGGCCGTGGAAAATAGCCTTTTCATTTCCGGTTTGAACTCTCAAAACTCAATCTTAATTTGATTCACCTGAGCAAAATGATATTCATTTGGTTCCACGGGTGACGTCACGCAATTCAATTACATAAGCTTCAATGTCAATATTTCCCCTCCGCAATCTCTCAATTACCCCGCACATGCACATGCGCCGTATTCACAAATACTTCAACATTCATTTTCCCTCCATACACTTCAAACATTTCCATACACTCCACTAAAACAAAATCTCCATTGACTTTAACATCAAAAAATGTCCATTGAATTTAACATTAAAAAATGTCCATAGACTTTAACATTAAAAAATGTCCATAGACTTTAACATTAAAAAATGTCCATAGACTTTAACATTAAAAAATGTCCATAGACTTTAACATTAAAAAATCTCCATAGACTTTAACATTAAAAAATCTCCATAGAATTTAACATTAAAAAAATCGCCATAGATTTTAACATTAAAAAATCTCCATAAACTTTAACATAAAAAAATTTCCATTGAATTTAACACTAAAAAATTTCCATTGAATTTAACACTAAAAAATGTCCATTGAATTTAACACTAAAATATGTCCAATGACTTTAACACTAAAAATTCTCCATAGACTTTAACATTAAAAAATGTCCATTGACTTTAACACTAAAAAATCTCCATAGACTTCAACATAAAAAAATGTCCATAGAATTTAACATTAAAAAAATCGTCATAGATTTTAACATTAAAAAATCTCCATAAACTTTTACATAAAAAAATTTCCATTGAATTTAACCCTAAAAAATGTCCAATGACTTTAACACTAAAAATTCTCCATAGACTTTAACATTAAAAATTGTCCATACACTTTAACATTAAAAAATGTCCATTGACTTTAACATTAAAAAATGTCCATTGACTTTAACACTAAAAAATCCCCGTAGACTTTAACATTAAAAAATGTCCATTGACTTTAACACTAAAAAATCTCCATAGACTTTAACATTTAAAAAAAATGTTTAAAATTTGGCTAATTAAAATTTTAAAAAAAAGTTGTTCGACTTACCGGAAGAGATCGGTTAAACGAAAAGCACACATCTCACTCGACACAAATCTACAAAAAAAAAAAAAACAATTAGTGAAAAATAATTAATTAATTTTTTTAATTAAACATTAAAAAATAATTTAATAGAAAATTAATTTTAAAACAGGAAAACGTCTCTCAATCGACGCAAGATGGCGCGTTAAACAGCGTCGAGAGCAGTCGCGAGTGCGCCGCGGTGTGAGGCAGGCTTACTTCCGCTTTGGCAGGAAGTCTCTCGAGACGATCGATCTGCATCGATTTCTTTCTCCTTCCCTCGCACCGCGCGTAAACCGAGTCCCTCTCTTAAAGGTAAGAAAAAACACGTCACTTCCGCTCGAAAAGCCTACGACAACCTGCGTAGATGGCCGTGCGCATAAATCATCCATTTCATTCTAATAGAGAGCTGCGCCGGTGACGTCACAAAGCACGCCCCTCGCTTTAATCTCATGATGGAACGCCACGACTTAACAGATAAGATTGTGCGCGGAAGACACATTCGCGCTTGACTCGACAACAAAAAAAAATGGAACAGATGACATGCGCAATTCGGGATGCGCGAGAATAGAAAAAAAATAATTCCGTACCAAAATAAAAAAAAAATAAAATTAATAGCTGCCCCTTAAAAAAGTCTACACTTTGACGAAAGCGTGCTGCGCCGCAAGGTCGGAACGCTTAGCCGGAAAGCGCGCTTACGTGGAAACCAAAGAGATATTAAGGGGCGACTTTTTCTACGTGCGCTACGCAGTGCAGCTTACACCCGCTTAAGTCTATAGGATGGGCCAGGGGCAGCAGTTGACTTTCTCCAATAAAGAGATCACCATTTAAGCGTTTATTCTCTCCGCGCAATTTTCGCACGTTTTTCAAGAAAATTCGTCAATTCGCATTCTGTGGAATCTCTCTCTCCACCCGCCCACAGCCGCCATCTCCATCACCACCGCCATCTTTAACGAGTGCGGTCAGTGATAGATGACGCTGTGCTTAAAAGAGTTGGCACCGAGTTTTATGGCGTTCAATGCGCGCGCGGAATATGCAAATCACATTGGAAGAGTGATAAAAAAGATGGCGGCGAAATGCATAATATTCCAGTAGCAGCAGCACGTACGTGTATAAGGCACACGTAGGATGAAGAAGAGAGCAAAATGTCAACGATCATTCTACTGCCACCAGGGGGAGAGAGAGATACATAAAAATGAGCGGAAACACAAACGACAATATACAATAATATTCATAAAAAAAAAAACGCGGTAACAATTTCTTTTCCCGCCAAAAAAATAAAAAAAAAATTCTGTCATTCCCGCCAAAAAAAAAAAAAAAAAAAATTTTTTTTCTTCTTCCGCTCTCGAAATTATTTAAATCTAAAAATAATAATAATAGTAGTAATAAAAAAAAATGGCGATGTTAAGTTGCGAGATTGCGCGGGAAAACGCGGTGGAATTTGTGATGCAAATGTCAGCCCTCAGCACTCGAAAGGGGATGGGGGTGAGGGAGGAAGTAAAAAAGGGTTAAAAATGAGGATGTAATGGCGGCTGATGTTTATCTGACGTCATAGAACAAGCGGAAATGAGCGCAGCGTAAACACGCCTCCCACACATACACTTTAACGTTAAGTAATTCTCATAGACTTTACTCGCTAAAAAAAATCTCCATAGACTTTAACACCCTCGACCGAAGCAAAGGAAATACAAGATGGCGTCTACTTCACTTCCGGATTAAAACTCTCCGCGGTGATTAATTTCCTCTCCCCGCCGGAACTCATTTCTGCCCCCCTCCAACATTCTTTAAAACCCCAAACATAGGGAGAGAGAGAGATAGAGGATAAGCGCATGCGCATTCGCTAAAAAATGGCCGCCGCCGGCCTCGACCAACGCGATCAATATTGAGAAAGCGGAAGTGAGGTAGTGTCCGGGGAGGAGTGGATTAGAGATAAACAAGCCGCGGGGCTCCTAACTACCGCATCCGGTGCAAAACAAGCGCACTTCCGGCGCTGGCAACCAACCATTTCCCGCTAATTACCCATCTCAAAATCACGCACCCTGCGGCGGCCATCTTTTTTTAGACTACAGTATAGGTATGCGGAAAAGTGCACGTTGGAAATGTTATGTAATTTACACCGGATGTTTGTGCTCCCCTGGCGGCCATTTTCCGCACATTCACCCTCTCCCCTCCGCACGACAAAGAGTCCATTCGAGTGGGAGAGGAAGACAATGATCGGCTGCTACTAAGTCCATTCGCGTCACGCATCGCCTCCATCCCCTTTACCCCCAGCGCCCTCACTCGGCCAAAATTAATCGATTTAATTAACAACAAGTGGACGCTAATGACGCTCGATCGACACAATTAATCAGCTTTTCATTTGCTAATTGAAAGCCACCCACCCAACACGGACACCCCTCGGCCTTAGCCCCTCCCACCCCTTGTCTTTAGCCCCTCCCATTCGCCTTTCATTGGTCAGCGTCACGCGCGTCCAAATAACAATGCCCGATACACAACAGCGTGTTCCAATAGTCGGTGTGCGTCGCAGCCCACGCTTCGCACCGCAACTGCACACTCACTTCTCGAACGCTGGCTTTTTTAACGCGGTGTTCGAATAGTCGGTAGACATCGCAGCCTCAGATTCGGATCACAAGTGCACACCGACTATTCGAACACCCCTTACAACGACTGCTATATGTAATAAGAACTGGAAAAGGAACTTAATCGCTCTCATTATTTTTCACTCATATGTAACACTCTCACTCAATCACTCTTTCTCACTCCGCCACTCTTTTTCTCATTCCACCATTCTTTTTCTTATTCCACCACTCTTTTTCTCATTCTACCACTCTTTTATTCATTCTACCACTCTTTTATTCATTCCACCACTCTTTTTCTCATTCTACCACTCTTTTTCTCATTCCACCACTCTTTTTCTCATTCTACCACTCTTTTTCTCATTCTACCACTCTTTTTCTCATTTAATCACTCTTTTTCTCATTTAATCACTCTTTTTCTCATTCCACCACTCTTTTTCTCATTCCACCACTCTTTTTCTCATTCTACCACTCTTTTTCTCATTCTACCACTCTTTTTCTCATTCCACCACTCTTTTTCTCATTCTACCACTCTTTTATTCATTCCACCACTCTTTTTCTCATTCTACCACTCTTTAACTCTTTCATTCATTTCACTCTTTTCACCACTCTTTCACTCATTCCACCACTCACTCCTTTCATCACTTAGATTCCGCCACTCTTTCCCCTCAATCCATCACTCACTCACTCTCTCTCTCTCTCTCTCTGCGCAGACAGGCTGTGCGGTGAGTTACGTCATCAAATATTTAGGCGGGAGATTGAGTGGAAACACGGCTGCATTTTAAATCACCCGCCCTTTTTAATCAGCCACCCACTCCCTAGCCCCGCCCACCGGCCCCGCCCACTCTAGATTAAATCCACTCTCTCTCTCCCTCCATCACTCCACCACTCCCGTTCCATCGCTCCCACTGTGACGGTTATCTATTGAGCTCACTCTCAAAACCCAATCGGCGGCTCCTCATTGGCTCATCAATTCAACCCTCGGCCTAAACGTCACTTCCGCCCTGGGCTAAGCATACGCCACAACAAGGCGGCAAGTGACGTTTCAATTATGACGCGTACTGTATACAGTGTAGTTCATAATAGAGAACTTGCGAAAAAAAAAACACACTAAAACAATAAACGTTAAACGATGGAACTTTTATTGTATTACTGTATTAATGTAGTGAGAACTTGCAGAAAAACATTTTAGTGTAACACGTTATTACTACTGTAACACCAACGCCATCTAGTGACCATTTATGCAGTCTGATTAAAAACAAACCACATCAAAATTAGTGCGCATGCGCAACTGTAAAAGGTTGAAATTACACTTACTGCGCATGCGCGAGTTGTACAGTACAATTACCTTCGGTAGCTTGACGCTATATAAAATTGTATCGTCACCATAGCGGTGATCGTGACGTCAGACTTCACTATTTTGTGCGTTTAGTGCAATAGTGTACTCTCGATTTTTTTTCGCAAGTTCTCTAATAAGGATGCGTCTTATAGAAATACCGTACAGTACATGTATTTGAATAGCGTGGAGCCAATCACAGCGCTCGTTGCATCCAAATTAAATAAAATAAACAGGCGCATGCGCAGAAGGGCCAGTGCGCGTGTGCCAAAATTAAAAGCACTCGAAAATTGAATTTGATAAGACGGAATTGTGGTTGCCAAGTGCAGCGAATCATTTTTCAATATTTATTCGCCCCCGCCCCCGTAGCAGGGAGTGATGTTAAGGGAGAGGGAGTGATCCGGGGAGAGGGAGTGATGGAGGGAGAGAGGGAGCGGTGGAGAGAGTAATCTGATGACAAAATCTTTCTTCAAATTTATTTGCCCAACATTTGCAATTTATTTTTATCAATTGTAATTGCCAAACCTAACGAATTCCTCGAAAAGCAATTCCAAAATGGCGGATTCCGCTTGAGATTACACTATCCCACCCCACCACCCCACAGGAAGGAAGTGGATAATGAGAAATAACGGCGGCGTTTAAACACTGCGCAAATTTAAACCTCGGAAAATGTATACGCAAAACCAGCTTCGCTAAACCAGTTTGAAACACAACTCAATCGCTACCTTTAAACCAGTTCACAGAAAACCTCTTACGTCATTCATATTAAACACATCGTTGTTTACACCTACTAACTAATAAAACTCTAATTTATAAAAAAAATTTTTGGGACGTAATCGGCCAATGTGATCGTCATTAAAAAATCCTATGAGTCAAAAAAATAAAAATCCCTATAAGTCCATAAAAATTCTTAAAAATTAAAAAAAAAATCCCTATTATTAAAAAAATCCCCATAAAATCAAAAAATTCGGTATAATTTAAAAAAAAAATTTCTATTGATAAAAACAAACTCCTTATTAATAAAAAAATGCCTATAAATTAAAAAATCCCTATAATTAAAAAAAATTTGCTATTAATAAAAAAATCCATATTAATGAATAAAATCCCTATAATTAAAAAAAATTTGCTATTAATAAAAAATCTCTAAAAAAATCCATATTAATAAAAAAAATTCCTATAAATCCAGAAAATTCCTATAAATTCAAAAAATTCCTATCAATCCAAAAAATTCCTATCAATCCAAAAAATTCCTATAATAAAAAAATTCTAATTAATAAAAAAAAAAAAAAGCCAAAAAGCAGTGACTAAACCAGTTTTAAAAACAAACAAATGCCTCTCATCTGAATAACGTAGTTTAATCAAATTCAGTTGCTAAGCATAACAAACCGAGTTAATTTTCTTAAAGCTAGTTTGTACAAACCCAACAACAAATCCCTTTCCATCTTAATCTCCCTATTAACATAAGAATATTAATAAAAGCAGATGACGAGCCCACACAATGCGCTCAAGGGCTTAACGGAAAGAGGCTTAGGGGGCGGGGCTACCCCTTAACGCAGATTTACGAGGTCGCACGCGCATCCCCGCACGCGTACAGCACTTAAAAAAGGTTTCCCGCCAAAAAAAAAAATAAAAAAAAGAAAGCTGTTAAAAGCCGTCGTAAACTTTTATTGTTTTCAGTTGTTGTTGCGCAGAGAACGAAAGAGACGGAGCGGAAGTGGTTCTTCACTCCTTAAACTAGCTTAACAACACTACTTTTGAACTCGTTTAATTAAATCAAAACTACTTTCTCTTCCATCAAACCATTTCTACATCTTAGCTGTCAACACACAGCGCTTAAAAAGGAGGAAAGAAGGTTTTAGTGGAACTAGATTGGCCAAACCCGTTTCCACCGAACCTCTTCTCGCCACTTACTTCCGCCCACCAAAACCTTTCTGAAAGCATTTCGTTGAAACCAGATTGGCGCCAACTTAGTTCGAGTCAACGAGAAGCAGGTTTGAGCAAACTGGTTCTATAGTGTGTCCGTAAATATCCGAAGCTTTTAAAAGCGAATAAACCAATCAAATTTTAATGAAAATGAATTTTTTTTTATATTTACATACAACAAAACCTCCGATTTAATAATAAAAAACAATTTTTGGAATATGACCTCTACAACTGAGTCGGCACGTGTTAATGCGCTCAAGGAAATTTGCATTAACCCTTTGGTAGATGCCGGCACGTGCCGAGATGCAGTCGGCAGGTGCAAGCTGCAAGTCCGCAAAAAGCTTTAGCCGTCAAAGTGAGCGCCTGAGCACGTTTACGCGTGCCGACTCAGATAGAGAGGTCATAATCTAAAAATTGTTTTTTATCATTAAATCGGAGGTGTTGTTGTATGTAAATATTAAAAAATTTATGAATGAAAAAAAATGATTTATTCGCTTTTTAAAAGATGCGTATATTTACGGACGCACTATACTAAAACCCGATTCTAAACTAATACACGCTTCGAGGGAGAAAGGGGGCGGGGCTTAGACTTGTGTTAGCGACCCCTCCCCCAACAACAACAACATACGTCACCCGCCAACCCAATTAACCGATCGACCGGAAGTTGTAGTTGCTCCGAACAAATAAAAAGCGCCAAGGTGTAAAAACAATGCTTTTTCCAACAAAGTGTTTTTGCGGTTAAAAACAATTCCATTCTCTCTCTCTCACTCTTTTACTCTCTCCTTCACTCTCCCTCTATCACTCTTTTACTCTAATGGTCCACCCACTCCCACTCGTTAAATCACTTTGGATTTCATTCTCTCCGACCAACTTCCGGTGACGATCATCAACGACTAGCTCTCTTTTTATTTCTTTTTTCAACCCATCAAAATTATTATCTCTCCGCTGCCCCCTTAAAAGTGTATAGCGTCGTTCGTAGTACGCTGCGCCGCATAGCCCGCGCGTATGGCGGTGCAGCCAGTGTATTGTTTACATCGGGTTGAGTCAATGAGTCGATTAAGGGGCAGCAGCAGTTTTTGTTTCAGCTAAATTAACGACAAGTTAAATTTACGAAAATAACGTTAAAGTGAATAGCCGCTCGCCTCTAACTTGGCGCAGACGCTCATTTTCAATTGAACTCGGCGGTGAAGCTCTTCGAGGGTTTACACCGGCTTAACTCAATAGCCGTCGTAAGGGGCAGCACTCCACCATTTTCCACACAATAATAATTATTGTGAAGTAAAAAGCGCGCCAAGTGATTCTAATAAGCGGCTGCGGTCTGGAGCATTCGTTGATCGCAATAACCGGCGCCCCTTCCATATTGCTTTCGAGGGGAGAGGTTTTCATCCGCTTGGTGGCGCCACCGCATGAAACGGATGTTGGTTGCACTCAGCCTTTTATTACTTTTTTATTATGTATTTATTTTCAATTGTGTTTGCAGGGACTACGACCCGTTCACTCGGCTCATCTTCGTCGTTCTCATCCCTTTGAAACCATTCGGCGCCTCCCGATCCAGCTCAAATATTAAAATGATCCGATTAATGATCGCTGATTCGTTCTCCGTGCCCTCTACTCAGGCTTTCCGCTAATCCGCTCAACAATTATGCTGAATCGCTCCTACAAAACACGTACTTGTATTATCCGCTAATTCGCTTAGATTATATTGCATCGTTCAAAGATCGTGCTGACCCGTTCACACTTTCCACTAATCTTTTCCATTCTTAAAAGGATTTTTTTTATAAATACAGTAAGTCCCACAAATTTTGCTGATCGGGTTAAAGAATCTCGTGAACCGGTTAAAGTATTTTCTGATCCGGTTAAAGAAACTTGTGATCTGGTTAGAATATTTTCTGATCCGGTTAAAAAATCTTGCGAGCCGGTTAAACAATTTTCTGATCCGGTTAGAAAGCTTTGTAATCCGATTAAAGTATTTTCTGATCCGGTTAAAGAATTTTCTTAACCGGTTAAAGTTTTCTTAACCGGTTAAGCTGTTTTCTTAACCGGTTAAGCTGTTTTCTTAACCGGTTAAGCTGTCTTCTTAACCGGTTAAGCTGGTTTCTTAACCGGTTAAACTGTTTTCTTAACCGGTTAAGCTGTCTTCTTAACCGGTTAAACAATTTTCTTAACCGGTTAAGCTGTTTTCTTAACCGGTTAAGCTGTATTCTTAACCGGTTAAGCTGTCTTCTTAACCGGTTAAGCTGTCTTCTTAACCGGTTAAATTGTCTTCTTAACCGGTTAAATTGTCTTCTTAACCGGTTAAACAATTTTCTTAACCGGTTAAGCTGTATTCTTAACCGGTTAAGCTGTCTTCTTAACCGGTTAAATTGTCTTCTTAACCGGTTAAACAATTTTCTTAACCGGTTAAGCTGTATTCTTAACCGGTTAAGCTGTCTTCTTAACCGGTTAAATTGTCTTCTTAACCGGTTAAACAATTTTCTTAACCGGTTAAATTGTTTTCTTAACCGGTTAAACTGTTTTCTTAACCGGTTAAAAAATTTTCTTAACCGGTTAAACAATTTTCTTAACCGATTAAAAAATCTTCTTAAGCGGTTAAACAGTCTTCTTAACTGGTTAAAATATTTTCGATTCCAGTTAAAAGAATTTTCTGATCCGGGTTAGAAACTCGAGTGATCCGGTTAGAAAATTTTTTTCTTCTCCTTCATAGTATGCGTAACTAATCCGCTCACGGACCCTGTTGACCCGTTCGTTAGATCCACGTAATTCGAAAATTTAAAAAAAATAGTAATCAGCGTTGATGGAGATGTAAATCCTTAATCCCGGATCAATATTCCTTAATCCCGCTTGAGCCCTCCACACACGCGCCGCCTAATTGAACGGATCAACCCGGCGGAGAATTCATATGTACGAGATAAAGGAGGGAAAAAAATTAATTAATTTATTAATTAATATACATTTTTTTATAAATAAAAAAAATGGCGGGAAATGCAGCAGACGCGTTTTCTACTCATTTGCATTCCAATGGCGTTTCATATTCAATTAATAGGAATGCTCATCGATAAGCAGCCGGCTCACTTCCGCCTCCTCCATAACACATTCCTTAATTAACAGGAATTAATTTAAAAAAAAAAAAATCAACGCAGTTCAATCATCCGGATCAATAGAAAAATGACACGTATTGCTGATCCGTTCACCGTTCGAAATCACGAGTGCACTGAATTTACTCGGGAGTTAATGAATCGGATCACTAAAATAGGTTAGATTCGTTCAGTTTTTCTGCATAGTTTTTAAAAAAGAATTTTTATTCAACCAGCTATAAATTTAATAAAAATAAAACGATCCTAAAGAGCGGACCATTTAAGTGATCCGTTCGCTAATTTAAATTTAAAAAAATAGCAACGAAATACTGTACTTTAGATTTGAATGACCCGAATAAAACAAATCGTTCATAAATGAACCTACAATAATTAAAAAAAAATTTTTCTTCCCATTAAATAAATCACGGTTAATGATCCGCGATCACAATAACTGAGATTATGAGATGTTACAAAACTTAAATGTAGTAATTCGGATCACTAAATTTAGGTGATCTCAGTTCATCAGCATAAATAATTTTTTTTTTCAACAGTCAACAATCACTTCAAAAAAAATTTTATCGATCCGGATCACTAAAATGGGTCACTGCATTATCTAAGATCACTAAATATTCTTTTTATGCTCAAACAAAAATAAGCGAATAATAAACTCGAATCAGTAAAATGGGTCACAGAAAGTGATCCCGCTCACGAAAACGGCTCAGCAGAAAATTAATTTTCGCTACCTGCCGCAACCCAGAAAATGGATTGGTGAGTCGCGATCAAAGATCATCGGCATAAAAATTAGACGCGTGTCGAGTGACGTCAGCGAGGCGTTAAAAAACGCCGTTAAGACGCCAGGCGTAATTAAGATAGGGAAGCGAGGAGGGAGAGATAAGACGGGGAAGAAATGTATTTGGAATCGTAATTAAATGCGCCTCTTCTTCTTCTCATTAACACCGAGCGAGCGAGAGAGATCCATTTGCATAATAGCGAACGACGCGTTTCGAGCTAATTAAGCCAGACATATGCGCTTCCGCTCAGTCCGCGACCGAAATCGCGCGACACAATTCGCCACCTAATATTGTACGATACAGGGTGGCTGGCTGCTGGTCATAACGGATTGCAACACGTGGCTAACCTCGCATCTTCCCTAATTACCCGTTCATATTGATTCATGCATTTTATCCACCATTTCGTGCATTCAGCAATTCATTCGTTCATTTCACTCACTATTTCGTGCATTTCATCCAGTGTTTCGTGCATTCCATTCATTAATTTGTGCTTTTCACCCACCATTTCGTTCATATATTCGCTCTTTTCATCCATTAATTAGTTCATTCCGTGCATTTCATACATTATTTCGTGCATTCCATCCCTTAATTCGCTCATTCCATCTATTGATTCGTGGATCTCATCTACTATTTCGTGCATTTCACCCACAATTTCCTGCATTCCATCCATTAATTGTGCATTTCATCCACTGTTTCGTGCATTTCATCCACGGTTTCGTGCATTTTACCCATTGGCTAGTTCATTTCGTACATTCCATCCGTTGATTCGTGCATTTTACCCATTGACTCGAGCATTTCATCTATTGATCCGTCATTCCGTGCATTCCATTCACCATTTCGTGCATTCCGACCCTTGTTTAGCTCATTCCATCCATTGATTCGTGCATCTCATCTGTTATTTCGTGCATAAATTTCATGCATTCCATCCATTAATTGTGCATTTCATCCAGTGATTCGTGCATTTTCTCCATTGATTAGTTCATTTCGTGCAATCCATCCATTGATTCTCGCATTTCACCCACCATTTCGTGCATTCCATCCCTTGATTAGCTCATTCCATCCATTGATTCGTGCATCTCCTCTATTATTTCGTGCATTTACGTTTTCCACCATTGGCTGATATAGAGTTGCGCTCGAGTGACGTCAGACGCTAATTAATCGGCTCGCGTCAATGTAAATCTCCGCGAGAGGGCAGGGTGAGCGAGTGAGTGAGCGGTAGGTGCGAACGGGTCGTTAACCTCCGATCAATTAACCGCCAAAGCAGCGCTGTATATTATGTATTCGCCGCCAGGGTCGCTCTCTCTCCCGCTCTACCTCCTTCACGACGTCACCTCCATTCTTCCATTTCGTCTTCTTATTTTCCTTTCCATTATTAATTTTCATCCGTGACATCTCCTCCATCTTGTTTACCCCTCTCCCTCTCTCTCTCTCTACGTCTCTCTGTCTATCTTCGTGGAATGGTCGTCGAGCGACACATCAAAATGAATTTTTTATTTACGCGCCAAAAAATGAATAAAAAATGTAAACACAAACATGGCGAGTAATTGTTAAAGCGGAAACGAGAGAAGCGCCACCGCGCGAGCGACGGCACAACGTCAGCTGCCCCTTACGCACGTCTAGGGTAAACAACGAGAGAGCTTCCCCTCATAACACAACCTAAAAAACAAACTCCGCACGTGCTGCTGCCCCTTAACCAATCTCATTGACTTAACCAGATGTAAACAAAACGCGCGCTACCCCGCATCGCACCTAACGCTGCTACGCGGTGCAGCTGGCTCATGCTTTTCCATAGCGTTACTCCAGGGGCACTTATCAAAACGCCCATTTAAACACATCTTCATTACTATAAAATGTTTTTTTTTTCTCCCGCCAAAACGTCAACAGCGTTTTCTTTAAAGCTGTTCCGTAATTTCTTAACAACCCCTTCACCGTCCAATCACACTCGTCACAATTGACGGCGCAAATTCTCTTCCTCTTCCGGTTAAATCCTTTTTCCATTTTCCTTTCACACAAATATCGATCAACATCTATCGCGCGCCAAAAAAAAAAAAAAAAAAAGCGCGCTAAAAGTATAGACGTGAGTTAAGTTAAGGGAGTGAAGGCGTGAGGGAGAGAGAGGGATTTCATTTAGTGAAATTTCAAGCGTTTGATGGAGCTGAAAGAAGTTGGTTGGTGCGCCGCGAGGGGGCGCTGTAGGGGCCGCAACAGCTGCTTCCAATAGAACGGCGCACGGAGAGAAATTAAAATCCATTAATTAACGACACACTCCACTTAAACGACGATCATTAGAGGAGAGGGAAGAAGAAGCCGAAAGGCACGATTGATGAAGCCCGTCGAACGACACTTCCGCTTCCGCACAAAGCCTCCAAATTCAACGCAAATTAAAAAAAAATGTGAAAACGATAAATCCTAAGTTTCGCTTCTTTAAGGGTACACTTAAGTGCAATCTCAAGTGAATGACAAGTTAAGTGATTCCCTGTTTTAAGTTAAGCGAATATTTTTTATTTGGACACAATTTTGGTCCGGTAAGTGAGAACTTAAGTGAGTGCTCGTTCAAATTGAAATGAGAGGCGCTTAAGCTAAGTGATGCTTTCTTTTTCATAGCGTTTATATTAAAATGATAAGTGAGCGTTTCCCTTAATTTAAGGGAAGTATTCGCAGCTGAGTTTGACGCTTAAGTGAGTGCTTAAGTTGAGCTGGAGTAATTTCTTAAAGCAAATCGAACATTTCTATCAGTTAAACGAGTGTATTTTTCTAGTTAAATAATCAATTTTTTTTTTTGGTCCGGTAAGTGAGAACTTAAGTGAGGGCTCGTTGAGGTTAAGTGAGTGTCTCATTCATAAAATATTATATATTTTTTTAGTAACTTTTTTCAATGTAAGACAAAAAATTAAAGCCCCAAATATTTGGAAGCAAAAATGATCAAAGGGCCGAAATTTCAATAAAACTCATTCAAGAGCCTGCAAAATTATTATTGTTTTTTTTTTTTTTTAAATATTAAAATATTATTAAATGCTAATTGAATTAATTATAAATAAAAAAAATTGTCTCTCCACTAAAATTCTACTCGTTACGTCATAGTAAATCAAAGGGCCGAAAAAATTAAAAATTCCTCCCTTGAAATTTTACCAAGAAAAAAAAAATTAAATACTCAAATAAATGTTATAAAAAAAAATATTATAAAAACAAAACAATTAAAATAAAACAGTTGTTCAAATCAAGCAGAAACTCCTCGAAGAAGAGAAAAAATCATTTCCGCGTATTACGTCATAATTATAATAATAGATCAAAGGGCCGAAAAATAATAAAAATTTATCCAATAACCATTTTTAAATAAATACATAATTATAAATTTTCATTAAAAAAAATAAAAATGATATTACGTCACACATCGGAGATCAAAGGGCCGAAAAATGTCTTACAAAAATGATATTCCGTAATTCGACCGACCAAAAAAAAAAAAATTCTTTTTTCTATTTAATAAATATTTAAAATTTTCACTTGTTTTTTTTTTTAAATAATTTACACAGTATAATACGCACTATAACTACTGTACTGTACACAGTTACGTCACACGCGAATCGAAGCGCCGAAACATGTAGAAAACGTCAAAACATTACAAAATTTAGTTGAAAATCTCCAAAATTCTCACATAAATATTATTAAAAACTGTAAAAAAATTTTAGAACGAGGAATAAATAAATACATTTTTCAATAACTGGTATAAGGTAATATTTTTTTAAAAAATTGAAAGTGAAAGGGCCGAAAACGTACCTGCTTTTTCTCCATGTTGTAGTGGGATTCCTACGCTGCCTTCGTTCGTTCGTTGTAGAAAAAGAGAGCGTATATTGTAATAATATTGAGTGGCACCTGAGACTCGATAATTGCTTTTTCTTCAAACCAAACACAAGATAGACATTCACCTCTTGTCTTTCGCTTCCTCTCTCCCTCTCTCTCTCTCCTTTGCCTTTTTTTTTCTCTCTCTCTCTCTCTTTTTCCTTTTGAGTTGAATCCGAAAAACAACAACGAAGACGCGAACACAATAATTGAGCGCGCGGAGGAGGATTAATTCGCTGCCACCGAGCACAATTCACCTGCACTTTACATCCTTTAGGTTTGCACTCCGAATTTTACTATTATTACGTGTACGGCTTATATATAAATAAAAATTGAAGAATTATTATTGTAATGACGGCCGAAGTCAACAACAACAACGACGTCGACGACGAAGAGATAGGAATTCTGAAGGAGCGAACAACCCAACGATAGCAGCAGCGACGACCTTCATCTTGATTCATCCGCTGCGCCCTCTACCGCGCGCACTACGCAACGCGCTCGCAATTTCGAAATTAAAATCAAATTAATTTTCACTTAATTTTTTATCATTAATTTAAGAATTAATATTTTTAATATTTATTATATTCAATAAAATAAATTCTAATAATAGTTTTAATAGAAATAGCCCAACGTCATTAAAAACCATTTTATTTTTATATAAAGTCACTACAAAAAGAGTCACGACAAAGGAGTAACATTAAACCTATTTGAGTGACTTCCTTTACCATGTGCCTTTTTGTAGTGACTTTATAATATGGGGAAAATTGCTTTTTGGAGATTTCGACGCGCGCACCCGAAGAATTTCGTTTTGAAATGACGTAAAAAACAGTGTTGCCCACATCACCA
>JAQGAY010001008.1:0-17599 GCA_034698085.1 Polydesmus angustus | reverse complement strand
ATGTACCTACAAAATAAAATAAATAATAAATTTTTTTAAGTTTATTAAATGAATGTTATTGTGTTTTGAAATAAGCAGAATTGGCTGACGCACCCTGTACTTAGTAATTTCTTTAAGGAGTTTAACTAAGCTATTAATCGGTTAGTTTGTTGTCAACGACCAGTTAAGCAACGTACGTAGGGCCTGGTTAGTACTTGGATGGGTGACCGCCTGGGAATACCAAGTGCTGTTGACTTTTTTACTTTTTTTTTTTGTTGCGAAAACGTAAGTTTTGTAAAAAATTATATCACCCATTTTTAGATATTTGGTTCTGTTGACAATTGGCTATCCAATTCTTCCATACCTGTTACCACCTAAATAACAACCCCCTTTTTGAAAGAGCGTACTCATACAATTATTAATTTTTAGATTCGTGTGTTACTTTCGTGAATAGGAAAAATGGGCAAGATACAATATCTAAGACCAACCTAAAACTTATTTTTAAAGAGCTATTCTAATTGAGGTACCCAGTTTTTTTCTCCAAAAAATAATGGCAAATATTACCCTACGAGTAAAATTGTCAAAATGATTCTCGTTTGGGTTAGCATTTTATTTGTTAATAGAGGAAAGCGAGCGCAAAAATTATTTATTTCTACCCGGGAGACAATAAAAATGCTTTATCAAATGCCCTAAAAAATATTTATTAGGTACGGTTAACCATTACTTATTATTAAAATTATTTATTTCAATAAACTTACAAACTAAAGAAAAAAATAATTCACCAAATTTAAAAATAATATATTGTAATAGAAAACCTACAATAATGACTGAATACTTTACAGTAAACGAAACTCAATAATGCCCATTTGCACTACGCCATTTAGGTCACTTTGTACAGACCATTTTCTATAGTAGCCATTTTGAAACGCAACGTACCAGTAGTGATTTATTTTCCAAAAAATATTTGATGAATAATTTCATTCAGTAATTAGAAAATGATTTGTAGATATCATGCATTCATCAACAATGTGTAACATTTTATAAAGTTTTGTTTAAAATTAATTTCACATGTTTTAGTACCCCATCTTTGTTTAGAATGCGATTTAACGTACTAAATGCTCTGTAGATGAGTGATTTCGTAGATTTTCTTAGGTGAAATTTGGAATGGTTGTTTCGGTATCGCTTCTCGGCCTTTTGGCTAAGATCAAAGTGTAGTATCTGTTCTTATCAGCTTAATATTTGATACGTTCTCCCATTGGGAGACATATATCCAATATTAATACTGTTTTTGGAACCAGAATTGAACCTACTGTGGGCGCTGGCGTCCTGCTAGGTTCGCAGGGGTCGGCCTGGCTGCGCACCTTCTCGCTGGGTTCTCGCTATAAACGGCCCTCTGCTCACAAAACAATCAAAATTTTAGATCCTCCCCAATTTTTGAGTAATAAGATAAGTAGTTTTATCATGTTTTTTTTACTTTTCAATTTGTAAACAAAACAGCGATTTATTCCGTGTATTTAGACTTCGGTAATTTTTTATTAAGGCGGTAAAATTATGCACTTTACTTGTTTAGAGACATTAAAGCGCTGATAGAAAAAATATTACTGTAAAATACGAGGTGTTTAACTATTTAGCCTACGCCTGGATTTCTGGACTACTAATAAACATTAAATTTATGCAGTGTGAGGATATGCGTACTTAGGGGGTCTTTTGAAATATACATTTTTATCTTTATCAACAATTTTAACGGATTATAATAACGATATATTATTCTTAATAGGTTTTGGAAACTTTTTATATTCTGATAATTAAAGCGGATTGTTTTCGAAGTGTTTTACGTTGTCGTTTGTTTTGCTATAATTTGATATTGTTTATTAATTAATAAATAAGCAATAAAATTGTTTATAGGCTGATAGGAATCAATTATTAACTGTGAGCATCCGTGGCGCAATGGTTAGCGCGTTCGGCTGTTAACGGAAAGGTTGGTGGCTCGGGTCCACCCGGGGGCGCTCATCTTTTATCGAGTTTTTATACAGTTAGCCCAGGAATTTTAGCTTTTTTGTCGGAATAATTTTAACCTAATATTTTTTTTGACACAAAGCTTCCTTGTGTCCATCTAAACAACACCTCAAAAATCCCCAACAATCTGCCGGCATTTGTAGGAGTTACAGGGGGATAAGGGGTGGGTAAGTTATTTAGGTGTATATTAACGAATAGGGTGTCATTTTTTGTGTATTTTTCTTGCTAAACCTAAAGAAAAATTAAAAGAAATAAGTACTTTTTGGATTATTACGCATTCTATGTAAAAAAAATCTGATTTTTTAGTTGTTTTATTATCTCATTCAAAAATATGAATACACTGTACAGGTATATGATATGCGGATTAAATTAATTTAAACTTTTCTAGAACGTCTTAATTATATTTTATTTAAACCAATCAATAATTTAAGTTTTATTACATTTTATTTAAACCAATCAATAATTTAAGTTAATTTGATTAATTAATTAATTTTAATTTTTACATTCTATTTAAACCAATCAATAATTTGAATGTCAATTGGTTTTAAAAAAATGAAATGATAGTCATCGATTGATTTAAATCAAATGTAATAAAACCACAGTTTTTAACAAGGTTTAATTAAATTTAATTTTCATAAATTCAAATTTTTGAACGAAAAAATAAAATAGCTGACAAATCTGTTTTTTACATAAAACGCGTTATAATCCAGAAAGTACTAATTTCCTATACTTTTAATTGTTTTTTTAAAAATTCAGCAAGAAAAATACACAAAAAATGACACCCCATTAGTTCATACACTTATATACTGTAATTGCTAACTCCGCTTTCTACCCTGTAACTCCCAAAAATGCCGGCAGAATGTTGGGGACTTTTAGAGTATTGTTTAGATGGACATAACGAAGCTTTGCGTAAAAAAAAATATTAGGTTAAAATTATTCCGACATTTCCCATTACTTTCTGCTAAAATTCCTGGACTAAGTAGCTTTGCTTGTAAATAAATAATTTTTTGAAGACTATTTCAGTCGGTTGCAAGAGTAGTCACAGTACTCCGGTTTCTCTAAAACAAATCGCATTCTATCCTTTTGAGACAGAAATGGAGATGACCCAAATAAGACCTGGTATAATACGCTTGCGCGAGGTGAAATGCCAAAAAACTTGTTTTATCTGTATTAATGTTATCAATTTTTAAATAACCCAAAGAATAAAATATTGGAAAATTTGTAACATTTGCTCTTTAATTTAAATTTACATATTCGGTAAGTGCAGATGGAAGGATATTTGTTAGCTTAAGGAATATTTGTTGAAAAAATCTGAATTTTAATGAAAGAGGCCATTCAGTCACTAGATTGTGAGTTGGATGGTCTACGACTCTACAGTATGTAGGAGCTACCTAACACCTTGATGAGATAATGTAGTTAAATTTTTGTAGTCTCTTCCTGGCAAGCCGGATCACGGTCCGGTGTTTAACAATGGAAGAGACAAAAGTAAATGTAATTTTAGAAATCCACATAATATATTATCTGCTAATAGTATTCAAAACCATGTACGGTACTGTATTATATTAATGTCTATTGAAACAAAGAGATGGGTTGGAACGATTTACAAAATTTTTATTATATCTGATTATAAATTCGAAGTTTTTATTTGTTTGGTAAATTTAATCTTCAAAATAATAATTCCATCAACTAAAAACAATGTACATGTATAAGAACGAAATGATAACTACAAATGGCACACTCGTTATTTAAATGAAGAAGTACTTGTATTTTTCAATTTAGTGATACGAAACAAAAAAATGAGTTGGCTAATCTATTATTAATTATTATGGAAATAGTAGACTTTTTTAATTATTAAACATTGTTCAAAACCGTTGATATTTATTTCTGAAAAAGAAAAAAAAATACACTTTATGTTGTTGTTTCAGATGCCGTAAATAAAGTTAAATATGCGTTTAAAACTGTAAATTAGAATGATATCGAAACGTTGAAGAACAATTTTAACGGACTTCCAGACCAACACGCAGGCTATGCTTTTATCAAGTTCCTTATTCTAGTGTAAAGAATTTTTAAAATAAACGTGAAATATACAATTGAATCGTTTATTTCAGAAAGCCTCTAAATGACACTTTTTGAGAAATGCATTTTTTTGAAAAAATGATACCTCCTAGGGTAAATGCACATTTTAGAACAGATTTATGAGAATTGTTTTGATTATATTTAATTGTTTTTTTGAAGCGAAAATTGCGTTTATTGCAAAAACCCTTTAAGCAACATCACTTAGTGTGTTTCTGCAGTAAACGAAATATTCAAAGTTAATAATAACCCATTTTAACAGAATTCCGGTTGATGAGTTTTAGCACAAAAATGGGTTCACCATCGCAAATACCGATTCCGATTCATATTTAATAATTAAATCCATTATTTTAAAAAAATTAATATGTACATTTTCAAACTGTGGGCAAACAAAAAAACTGTTTATCTTTTTTTTTTTTTTTTTTATTATTATTTGCGTCCGTAGACAAATTTGAATTCAAAGACAAAATCATAATAACAGATGCGCCTAGGCTAAATGCCCTTGATTATGCCTTCATACAGAACATTAAGATCGACATTTCTCTTAAGTTCTGCGGCATGCGAACAAATAAACCCACAATCGGTACACTCTACAATTGCCACTCGCAAGTCCAGCGGCAACAGATTCCAAGATTTCTTTTCGCGATGGTCAAATGCTCTGCGAACTATCGGATTTATAGAGTCCTCCCCCCCTAAAACGTAATGAGAGTTCGAGCGAAGGACTCTACAACGGAAAACTCCGTTTCTTACAAAACGACGTGATTGTCTGCTCATTTTGTCGCAGAGACGGTTCACATATACCCGCATTAAGAAAATCATTGGGCGCTCCAAGTCAATGGCCTCGTACAGCAGGCCAATGTGTTCCCCCCTCGGAAAATTGAACAATATCCGCACTTACCGATTTACGCAGCGCTCTATCTTAGTACAATCACTTTTGTAAATAGGAAACCAGGTTCCAAAACCAAAAATTAATCTGCCAAAAACATGCGCTTTGATCAATCGAACCTTGTTCGCGGTGTTAAGGTCTTTTTTCAATAATCGGAAAGGCGGCATTAAAGAGTTCAATTTCGTGCAGGTTTTATCGATGTGACAGGAGTAACGTAGGCCAGAGTCCAGGAATATGCCCAACATGCGGCAGTCGACCTCGCAGACGACATCGTGTCCCCCAACAGTGAAAACCCTGTTAACATATTTTCCGACAAAACAAGGTGGACCGAAAACTGTCAATCGGAACTTCTCTGCGTTAAGGGTCATGCCTAATCCTCCATACCAGTTTGAGATTTGGCCAAAAATGCTATTTAAGTGGGAAGAGACTGTAGCGTGGTCGAAACCGATAATCGTCTTGCCCACCGACGTGTCGTCCGCAAAAAAATAAAGATCTGCGGGAATTCCCAAGTCAGCCACTTGGGAAGTGTCAATTGCATAAAGGAGTGGTGCCAGAGGTGATCCTTGTGGAACCCCCGCACCCACAGGATAGACCACAGTGTTCACCCAAGTTGTCCACAAAAAAACTTCTTTCCGACAAGAAACTGCGCACCAGACGAATGGCCTTGTCCGATAGGCCAATGGCTTGTAGAGATGAGATGATATGTTTGTGAGGAATTGTGTCAAAAGCTTTGGATATATCCAATTGAAGTAGAATGTATCCTGAGGAGCCGCGATTGGCATTCAACGAATCTGAAATCTGCAACTCCAAAGCTTCAACACAGTGGTCCACTGATTTAGAACGGCGAAACCCGAACTGGTTTGGAGGCAAGATTCGGTGCATTTCAACATACCGACGAAGATTGTTTTCCATGAATTTTTCTAATATTCTTGCCTCCAAGTTTACCACTGTAATTGGGCGATAGTTGCCGAGTGATGTTGTTTCGCCACCCTTGTGAATGGGCACCACCCTACCCAATTTCCAACTCAAAGGAAAAATCCCACTGTCTAAAATGTCATTAATGTTATCTACCAATTTTAGTCTTACTGACCGCGGCAGATCTACCAAGTGGCTCTTCCTCAAACCAGAAGGGCCAGAGGAGGTTTTGTTGGAAAAGGTGGTCAGCAAGTAGTTGAACTCGTTCAGATCCATCCTTCCAAAGTTGAAATGTCCTGGACTGGAAATTTTTGAAGCAAAAGAGTATCCCTCCCTTTCATAGTCAATTGATTTCAGACAGGAAACTGCTGCAAAGTGAGAACCAAGAACGTCCACGTCAATGTCCAATCGATTCCTCTGGTTGGTTGAGTCCCTGTAAAAATACCATAAAAAATTTAAATCGTCATCGAAACCGTCCAGAAGGTAATTGGCCTTTTTCCTTGCAATAGTCTCTTTGTAATGTGACTTAGCTTCAACAAAAAACGTTAAAAAATTAATGTTATTTAAGTCACTTCGTAAATTTAAAAGGGCCTCATTTTTTAGTTTCTTTAGTGCTCTTGACTCTTCATCGAACCAAGGTTTACCAAACATTTGATCGCGATCAATCACAGGGGTGGAATGTTCAAAAATTGATACCATCAATTGCCACGCATTTGTACGATCAAACTGTTGATATTAATATCGATTTCGGCTTGAAAAAGTTTACACTTATAGTAGACATCATCTGGAAGCCGATGAGGTTTAAAATTAAATCATTATTAATGTAAAAATATTTTTTAAAAAAATATCAAAAGTATCAAAAGCGGATTATGCAAAAAAATAATTTTACTTGGAAAAGTACATTTTCAAAGTCACGTTTTTAATTTTACAGCATTATTACTTTTAGTATACTAAACTATAATTTTGCACTGTTTTTTTATTATACAGTAAGACCCCGCTTAGCGCTGTTTCATTTAACGCTGTTTTTGGATTCCTATACCTTTAACATGGGCAAATGGCGGCCAATGGCAGTTTAACATGGCCTCGTTTAGCGCGGTTTTCGCTTAGCGCTGTTTTTTCTGGAACGTATCCACCGCGCTAAACGGGGTCTTACTGTAAAATAACAGTGAAACATGTTATTTTCAAATATTGTTATTTTTCTAAATTTTTTAAAAAATTCAATTTATTTTTTTTATTACATGTACTATTTTAATAAAACGTAGTGTAAAATCATAGTTTAACATTATTAACACAATAATAAAACTGTAAAATAAGAATGTTGACATTAAAAATGTACTTTTCTAGGTAAAAACTTTGCTTATCGCAAAAACCCACTACGTGCAAAATGTTTACCATTTTTTATAAAATATTATAATAATATTTATAATTTAATTTTAATTGTTATTCATTTCAACATATCAACTAGTGCTGTAAATGTTTTCAAGCCAAGATCTAAATTAATAACAAAGATAAGTAGTTTTTTTTTAGTTTTCCAACAATTTGAAAAAGTGCAGTTAAAGGGTTTCTGAAATTAACGATTCAATTATGAAATAATTTCCAAACTGTATTTTATTCTATTAGTTCTAGTACAAGATTGAATAGTTATCAAGTCTTCGGTAGTATAGTGGTGAGTATCCCCGCCTGTCACGCAGGAGACCGGGGTTCAATTCCCCGCTGGAGAGTGAATTTTTTTTTTGTTAGTTTTTCTTATATAAATCATTTAGATTCTAGAACATGCTAGCAGTACCCGGCCACGCGCTGATGTGGCCTAAATTAAAGTTTTTTGTAAAACACTCGCTTAGGGATCATCCATAAATGGCGTCAGGCAAATTTTTAAAATTTTTGACTCCCTCCCCCCCGGCCTCAGTTCTCCCCACCCTCTCTTCTCACTTGGGTAGAAAAAGTCCCTTCCTCAGATATAACGTCATACATCTCAAGAATTTTGTCCAAAACTCGATGTATTGAGCAAAATATTATTTTCAAAGCAGCGCATTTTGATTTTTTGTGACATTACAAATTTGTAAATCCAATCCCCCCCCCCTCCATGTTAATAAAGTCTTTAATGGATCGACCCCTATTGACCCCTATCATTATCCAGGATTTGTGGTATTAATGCGCGAATTAACTGATGGAATAGCGCAAAAAAAACATTGCCATGCAAATAAAATTGAATGCAATTGCGCGAAATGACTCACTCGCGCCAAATGACTTGCACGTGCTGTGGTATAGTGAAGAAGAAAGTAATAATTATTCGATATCCAAATTATATGTAAATTAGTGAAGTTGAATCATCGTCCAAAATTATAATTAATATTAATCTTTGGTCCTCGATAAATGTTATTTGGTAAATAGAATGTTCTGGACGCTAGAGTGCCGTGTGCACTATTTGTATAAATAGAGAAGCGTTTGTAATAGTAAAGCAGTTAGAATGGAGCAACGGCTCAGAACAACATCTGTATTTTATATTCCATTGAAAAGAAACAAAATGAGGCTTACGTTGTAAGCGAAATAAAAGTATTTTAAGAAAACAGTAAAAGAGTTTTCAATTCAAAATTATTTCCAATTCAACCGACGTAAGACCTACGACACGTGCGAAATAATAACTTATGAAATAGTGCGAAATAACATCTGGCATGTGACCTCCTCCACTGTGTCAGCACATGTTAACGCGCGTGTAACGAAATTTCTAATAACTATCTCGCACGTGCTTGGTTATTGAAATTTTTTCTAATCGAGTTAACATATGCCGACTCAGTTGTAGAGGTCATATTCTAAAAATGGTTTTTTGGAGATGTTCAATCGGAGATGTCGTTGTATGTAAATATTAAGAAATTTATTCAATTTCGTTAAAATTCGACTTATTTAAAATAACGTTTGCGCAACGGAATCTGCTTCAGTTGTGGTGTTTCTGCTTAGCAGAAGGTTCAACGAAGGCTCCAAAAATAGGAATAGAATAGTGTCTGGCATGTTATTTGTCTCAATGCCCTCAAAATAGTTCATATTAAATTTGATCTTTTCTCGAATTAATGTTTTACTGCATGAAAGTTTTTTTTTTAGCAACGTCAAATTGGAAAATGTTTAATGCAAAAGTCAACGATAATATTAAGTCTTACAAGCAATTTTCATGCCTGTAAAAATAATAATTCTGAGTTTAATAATAATTATTATTACAGTATTAGATTTATATTAAATGTAAATTTTAGAAGCACTGCAACCAATTACTGAATGCGATTCACACGTGGAACTATGTTTTCGGTCAACATTTTAACAATAATAATGACATAAAAATGTCCATTTTTGTTTTAATATTGACATTTTAGCTGGTTTAAAAAATATACGATTTGTCCGTTGCCATGACGGACGCACCAGCTGAAGCATTCATACAATTTAATTAATCATCAGCGGCAATTAAATTTTACTTCTAACTGTAATTTTTTAATATACGGTAATTCTTAACATTTATTTATACAATTAAATAGGCCTACATGTAAATCGTTGTACTGCTATAATACAGTCAAACCCGTTTACAGTGCGCCCGCTTATAGTGCGAACCCGCGTATAGTGCGACCATATTTAGGTCCCCAGAGACTAAAAGTCTATATAATAAGCCCGTTTATAGTGCGCTCCACTTAAATGATTTTTTAAAAAAAAAAAAGATTCATTTAAAATATAGGAATTTTAAAAATTGCAAACTTTCTGGACAGTTTTTTTTAAAAATTGCACTATGCATGTAAAGAAAAGCCAAAAAAATTAAATAAAAATAATATTTTTGAGTAAATGTTTCATTTCCTTAAGAAAACACTTTTAATTACATTTTTTACATTTCCCAGTTATAGTGCGATCCCGCTTATAGTGCGAATTTTTTTCGGTCCCTTGAATCGCACTAAAAGCGGGTTTCACTGCAATGCATTAATTCATTGTGAGTAACAATTTAAGCTGTTTTTATTTATTTATTTTAAAAAATAAAAAGTATTCAAAACTTGCGCTAAAAGCACGGCCAAACGTCAAAACAGTACGTCAGAGGTTGTGCGGTGCTCATAATTATGTCAACACCTGTGAGCATAATTATAACCTACATCGAGACACGTACGTCAGAGTTTGTGCTGTTTTCATCTGCTAACGTAAACAATGTCAAAGTTCAAGGTTTTTTAAATGTAAAAATTCTAGTTCTAAAGTTTAATTTTGGTCTATGAAAATGTTTTTCAGAAAAGCTTTCACCGGATTTTCCAGATTCCCCATATCAGCTGGTAAATGTTCTCGTGTTTTATAATTATTACATGTTATAGTTTCATTCATAAAAGATGCATTTCATCAAGGTTTCAGTTATGAGAAACATGTATTACGCCATGTTGGAGAAGTTTTGCAGAGATTTTGTAGACAACGAAGTCATTCCGCAGGCTGCTCAAACCGACAAGGAGCAGCGCTATCCAGCCTCTATCTATACTAAATTAACTAGTGCTGATTTAGTAGTTTCATTGACACGTACGTGATGTTTATCAGATCAGGAGGATAGGTTATCCGAAGAAAGAACGGGCAAGGATCACTTGGCATTTTTCATCGCCATAGAAACAATCAGCAAGGATTGTGCCACTTCTAGTGTCACCGTGTCAATTCACACTTCTGTTTTCATAGCAATTGTTTTTAATCTCTGTATCTGTGGCCAATTCACGTTTGTCGGCGCGTAGTTCACTTCGGAGCTTTTGGTTGCGGTTGCGATGCCGGGAGCCGTGCGTGTACAAAAGCTGTGTTGGACGGTTCTAACTGGTTTTTAAATGGAATTCTAATTGAAACGTTTTTTTTAAGCCGTAAAAAGGAAATTAGTGCTTTTATAGCGCCTAGATGAGCTTCCGAAATTTCTCTCGGGGGGAAAAAAGAAGATAAATTATGTATTCGTGGCTTTTCGACTTCAAATGTCCTCGTAAAAGATCGTAAACTTCCAAAAGAACATTTGCTGGGGCAATTACACAAAAGGTGGATTAAAAATCACAATTATCTTACTTTTAATGATTTAAGATACTTGATTAATAACTCATTTAAGTATTTTAAAAATATCTTAAGTAAAATATTTGTTATTACCTGGGTCATAAGGTCATAATTTTAGTCAACTTTAAATGGAGGAAAAATTGGAATCGCTTCATGAGCTTTAGGAATGGCTCAAGTACATGAAAATCATAAATTTTAAATGAAGGAAATTATTAATTTTAAGTTTTCTATTGAGGAGTATCGTTGAACTGAGCAAACTGATAAAATGCAAACAATTCAGTTTCTTATAAATGAATGATAATGACGAAATCCCGTGTTCGCTGTTAACACGTAGTTTCTTACTCTTGTTTTTACTAAGAATTTACGGCTTTTGATTGAAGCTAATTCGTTATTTAGTAAATTTAGAATAAAATCGCCGATATGGCAACAAAAATCGACGCTGCTGGGTTATTGACTTGGCGGCTACTTTCAAAGATTCAGGAATAATTTTTATCAAAGTCAGAAAATTATGTTTGGTTTTGAAATGATATCATTTGGCTTATAAATTTTGCATTATTTTTTATAAGAAGCCACAATAGCTAAACTTTACGCATTTGAAGCCGCAACAATGTGTTCTCATCAAGTCAGCTTAGAATTTAACCGAGTTTAAATTAAATCTAATTTTTTATTTTAGGCTATTCAGAGTTTGGGTGGTATGGGTTACGTGAGCAAAATGCCGGCTGAAAGATTCTACCGTGACGCTCGAGTTACTAAAATTTACGCAGGAACGAGCTACATCCAAAGGCTGGTCCTAGCATATAATGTACAACGATGTGAAAAAGTATGGATTCAATTAAGTATAATTTTATTAACTTTTAATTAGCAATATACCGTATACGTGTATAATAAGCGACAATATTTTTTTATATACCAGATACAGTAAAACTCGTTTACAGTGCTCCCGCTTATACAGTAGTGCAAACCCGCTTTTAGTGCGATTTTTGCCCGGTCCCTTGGACAACGCCATTGGAGCACGTGTTTAAAAAAACGCTTAAAGTGCGCCCGCTTATAGTGCGAATCCGCTTATAGTGCGAACCCGCGTATAGTGCGACCATATTTGGGTCCCCAGAGACTAAAAGCCCGTATAATACGCCCGCTTATAGTGCGCTCCACTTAAATAAATTTTTTTTTTTTTTAAATTTATTTCAAATATAGAAATTTAAAAAATTGCAAACTTTCTGGGCAGATTTTTCGTACCAATTACAGTATGCACTATGCATGTAAAAAAAACCACAAAAAAAAAAAAAAAATTGATAAAAAAATATTTTTGAGTACCGTAAATGTTTCGTTTCACTCAGAAAATACTTTAAATTGCATTTTTAGCATTTCCCGGATATAGTGCGAAACCGCTTATAGTGCGAAACCGCTTATAGTGCGAATTTTTTTCGGTCCTTTGAATCGCACTATAACCGGGTTTTACTGCAATTAGTTTATATTCTTGAATATATAAAATTAGTTTTTTATGCTATTATTAATTTTCCAGAAAAGTATCCTATCTGCTTTTTCCTTGAGGTTGGTGTTGGGGAAAATTAGAAATTTGATTAATCTTCAAATAACATCTTCACATTTTCTACATCGATCGCAACACTGATTTCTTTCCAAACGTTTACTTAGGCGTGTAAAAAACAAGTTAATTAATACAAGTTCTTAGAAACGTTGTTTACGAAAAACTAAATGGAGTTTTTTGGTTTTCAAACGATTGATACGTACACAGTTGCGAATTTGAGCAGTCTAAGTACACATTTTGATCTTCAAACTGCTGTCAGTTGTCAAACTGTTTGTTGGATTTTTCCAGCAACAAAATTAGCATTTTTTTAAAATTATTTTCATCATTTTAAGGATTGTACTGAGACTGAGTACATGACGTATTGGACTTTTAAGTTCGTAAGAAAATATTTCAATTATTTAATGCTTGTATCAAATTTAATACAGTACATTAAGAAAGAATTGTGCGGTTGATAGCCAGAAATATTTTCTCTTGCGCTCCTTTTATTTTTTTATTTTTTTAAAGAAAAATAAGTACCGTAATTTTTTTGCGAAGACCTTATCAAAATTTGGTGAAAACTAATAAATATTAATTTCTATCATACATTTTGTACCTTGTCTAGGCTAAGCCAGAATCAAAGCACTGGTTAATAATTAGATAGGGTGAAAATATCGAATTTGAATTTGAACAATTATTTTTAACATGAACTTTGGACTGCTGATTTTTTTTTAAATTTTAAAGTACCGATAAATAATTGCTTGCAACAACATTATTATCTTCCACCAGCATTCTCAAAGTTAAATTGTATTTCTTTATACAGTTATACCGGTACTCGTAGCCTATATATACTCGTATAATTGTTTTGTAAACTATTTTTTTCCCCAGTATTTTGTGTTCCGGTATTTTAGGTACCGTTACTGTAATTACATTTTGCTATGATCTTTGTGCTTTACTTAACCTCGCATCATAATTTTAAAACAAATTTTAGTTTCTTTATGTTATTTATCGTAATTTCCTTAAATCAAATCTGGTTTTACAATTTGAGGTGCTTAACAAAGCTATTAGTTGCTTAGTATGTTGTCAACGGCCATACCACGTTGAGAACACCAGTTCTCGTCCGATCACTGAAGTTAAGCAACGTAGGGCCTGGTTAGTACTTGGATGGGTGACCGCCTGGGAATACCAGGTGCTGTTGACTTTTTTTTATTGTAAAAAACATTTTTATTAATAAAAATTAATGACTTTTTTACGAAAATTTAATCACCATTTTTAAATATTTTGTTTGGGTCAGTATTTTATTTTTTGAAGGAAAGCGAGCTCAAAAATTATTTATTTTTACTCGAGAGACTATAAAAATACTTTGTCTAAAGCCGTAAAAAATATTTGTTGGGTTAACCGTTATTATTAAAATTGTTTGCCCGTATTTTAATAAATTTGCAAAACTAAAAAAAAAATTGAATTACCAAAATTAAAAATAAAAAATTGTAATACAAAACCCACAACAGTGACTGCCTACTTTACATTAAACGAAACACAAAAATGCCCAAATGCACTACGCCGATTACTTCACTTTGTACAGGCCATTTTCTTTAGTACATGTAGCCATTTTGAAACGCAACGTACCACTAGTGATTTATTTTCAAAAAAGATTTGATGGATAATTTTATACAGTAATTAGAAAATGATTTGTAGATATCATGCAGTCATCAACAAAATGTAACATTTTATAAGGTTACGATTTAAAGTAATTTTTCACTTTTTGGTACGCAATCTTCGTTCAGAATGCGATTTTAATGTCCTAAAAGTTCCGTAGATGAATGATTTCTTAGATTGTCTTAGGTGAAATTTGGAATGGTTGTTACGGTATCGCTTCTCGGCCTTTTGGCTAAGATCAAAGTGTAGTATCTGTTCTTATCAGCTTAATATTTGATACGTTCTCCCATCGGGAGACATATATCCAATATTAATACTGTTTTTGGAACCAGAATTGAACCTACTGTGGGCGCTTGCGTCCGCGTAGGTTCGCAGGGGTCGGCCTGGCATTGCACCTTCTCGCTGGGTTCTCGCTATAAACGGCCCTCTGCTCACAAAACAATCAAAATTTTAGAACTTCTCCAAGCACACCAAACATTAATTTTGTGTGAATATTCTATTTACAGTACGCTGCGTAGCTTTTTGCCTTATAGAAGACGATTATTTTATAAACCTCATTTGGATTTTAAAAAAATTTTAGCCGTTTTTATCGTTATTTACGCGAACATTCCTTTAATCATAATGCGATAATTCATTAAAATACATCTGCAATCGTAGTTTAGTAATTCGGACGTTTAATTGTAGCAATTAAAATTGTTGATGAGTTACTTACAGTGAGTACAAAAAGTGATCGTACACCTACACTTTTTCACTAAAAACAGTCTGTAAATCTAAATAGTTGCATTTATAATTGAACAAATTAGTTTAATTTATTTATTTAACCTTCTTTTACAAATCTAAAAAACTTAAGAGCATTTAAATATATTTTTAAAATTTTTATGTGTAGAAAAGCAAAGTGGGTGCTGTTTTCATCAGCAAAAAGTCTTCGTACAGTCCTAATTTATTCAAATTTTGATCTAAAAATTATTTTAAAATGATTAAAAATAGTTAATTATTAAATAAAAATATAGTTTAAAGGCTATTTAATGAAATTGTCGTCAGTTGGCTGGAGTTTTTCGACAAAAATTTTGCAAGATCTCATAGACCAAAAATTCGAAGTATAGAACCCAAATGATTTGTTGTAAAAAAAAATTAAAAAAAAATATTTTAGTGCTCCAAAAATTGCAAATAACTTGGAAAACATTGGGGTAAATGTTAGTGCAAATAGTGTGAGAAAAGTGCTACAGGAAAATGGTTTTTAGGCCCTCTCCATACTGAAAACGTTTTAGCGTCCGAAGTGAATAAAAAGAAGAAGCTCTCGATTGCAAAAAAACACCTAAATTAGTCGAATAAATTTTGGTTTAGTGGTCAAATCAAAAGATTACACTGGTGGTCAGATAAGATTACAATAGACCAAAATTTATTCGACTAATTTAGTATTTTTTTTGCAAATGTGAGACTCATCTTTTTATTCACTTCGGACACTAAAACTTTATCCATTTGAGTCGGGCCTAAAATCCATTTTCCTAAGGCACTTTTCTCACACTATTTGCACTAACATTTACCCCAATGTTTCCCAAGTTATTTGCAATTTTTGGAGCACTAAAATATTTTTTTTTATAACAAACCATTTGGGTGAACTTTAAAAAATTTTCCGATTACAACTTGATCTGCGAAGGATAGCAACGGAGTGTACGTTATGTGCTTCAGTGACGTGTTGTCACTTTCAAATGGAAATCGTGAAGTGCAGAATAGACAAAATATACGTTCGAGTTTGTTTAGATAAGTTGTAGTAACATAGTTTGGTAGTGCGAAGTTTTATTGTATTTATTTATACATGTTTTTTTTATCAATGGAACTGTTAAATGTAGAATGGGACGTTTTTATGTGCGCTAATCAAACGTTAAACAATTATAACGTGTGTCCGTAAATATACGACGTTTTTAAAAAGCGAATAAACAAATCAAATTTTAATGAAATTGAATTAATTTCTTAATATTTACGTACAACAACACCTCCGATTTATTGACAAAAAACAATTTTTAGAATATGACCTCTAAAAACTGAGTCGGCACATGTTAACTCGATTAGCAAAATTTTCAATTTAAAAAGCGAATAAACAAATCAAATTTTAATGAAAATGAATTAATTTTTTAATGTTTACATACAACTACACTTCCGATTTAATAATAAAAAAACCATTTTTAAAATATGACCTTTTCAATTGAGTCGGCACATGTTAACTTGATTAGCAAACTTTTCAAAATGAAATCTTCTCACAAGTGTATTAAAAATTACGCATTGTTTGAATCTGACAACATTGTTTAAATTTTTTGTTGGTAACACTTTAAAAATGCTGTCACTAACATTTATTTATAAGGTGTTGTTTTTGAGGATAATAACTTTATTGTTATGGAGCGGTTGACAATTGAACAGCGCATTCTTCCTGGCGACTTCAAGCCAGACACGTGCGAGAGAGTCATTGAAAATTTTGCTAATCGAGTTAACATGTGCCGATTCAGTTGGAGAGATCATATTCTAAAAATTGTTTTATATTATAAAATCGGAGGTGTTGTTGTATGTAAATATTAAAAAATTAATTTCATTTCATTAACATTTGACTTGTTTATTCGCTTTTTAAAAACGTCGTATATTTACGGACACATGTTACTTATTTTTATATATTGGATATTCTGATAATTTATATGATTCTAGAAAATGTAAGATATTTGCCCACGAGGGCATTTAGGAATCCTAAATTAAGAAATACAAATTTGATAATATTTTATTTATTTATTTTTATTTCATGTTTCATAATAATTGTTATCGTCACTTCTGTAGACAGTAAAACAGTCAGTGTCTTTAAATAAAACTTCAATAAACGAAAAGCAATGAAACTTAAAATTATCAAAACTTTGAAATTATGCTAAGGTGAGATACAATGCCTAAGATAAGCCCAATTACACCATGAACAGTATGAAAAATTTAAGGGCACTTTTAAAGTTGGTAAAATACAAATAAATAGGGATTAAACTTCGAAATTTTGCTCCGACTAAACTAATCTCTTTCCTCCACTAGCTACTATTTCTAGAAAATAGATAGCGAGAAATCAGATTTCTCGAAAAAAAAGCGACTCCTCTGCACAAATATCCAGCAATTGAAAGTTTCGGAAAATACTTCTAGGAGTTAGATTGTTAGAAACAATTTCTAAAAAACTTTCATTTTCTAGATATTTTGGTCACATGACCCACAGTTGACCTCAATTTACCGTATTACCGTGCTTTTAGGTGCCAGCCAATGTAACAAAAATAATTTTTGCATCCCCGCCCCTAGCCGACGGCGCCGGGGGCGTTTGCACCCTCCCCCCTCTCCTTCCGCACATGACCCACAGTTGACCTCAATTTAGTAAAATCAAGATGACGTCAGAATAATAATAATTGTGTGTGTCGTGCATGAGGAGTTAGATTTTAAAGGGAAATACAAATGCTGGACTCTGGAACACTTTTAAACCCATGGGAGCTGCTCATTTAAATTTTTCGGTATTTTCAAAC
>JAQGAY010001007.1:0-17629 GCA_034698085.1 Polydesmus angustus | reverse complement strand
TGACAGTTAAAAATAATTATTAACGTTAACGTAAAAGTTAGTTACCGGTACTTTTATAGTTTAGATTAAGGTATTTTTACGCTCAATAAAATTTTGGTGATAATTTCTCTCTTGTATAAAAATAGCATTCCCTTTGCAATTTTAAGTTACTAAACTATAATGACGTTTAATGACTATTAATTTTTCATTTTTATCTGAAATCTGATATAATAATTATTTAGTGGGCAATTAAGATTTCGAAATATTTTCGTTTTCTCCACAACACGCGCATCGATCAAAGGATAAAATAATATCCCCCAGCATAAATCTTCGCTTAGATTTTATTGATTTATGTTTCAACTCGTAAACACCTCTAATAATTTACAATCCTTTGGGAACTTTTATGTTTCGATACCCTTAGATTTTTTTTTTTTTTTTTTTTTTTAGTTCAAAAGATCGTGAATGATGTTTTATTTTGTTTTTCTTCGACGCATTTTTTAGCTCTTAACATTTTTCTTTAAAATGTGAGCCGGGAAGATGAATAACTAACTGTTGACTAGGAAACGTGATTGAGGTCACATTAAGGATCATTAGTTCCGATTTTATAGTAATATTGGAGATAAGGAGATATTCAGTTATACTTGTAGGCTAAATAAAATTTTGTGACGATATTTTCTAAGCTTTAAAATTAAAATTAAAAAATAATTAAAAAAAAAGTAATATACAAACTACACCAGGTTAATATTACGGTATTTCGGTAATTACATGCACCAGGAATTATTGATGTTTCTTCTACTGAACTTGATTAGTTTAAATAATAAAACTTTAGTAAACTTCTTAAACGAATTTAAAAAACTAAAATAAATTGTAAGTCAAATTAAAGCTGTACAGTCTCATTGTATGCTCAATAAATAAGCAAAAATGTTATTATTTTGTCCTTCTTTATAAAATTAATTCAAAATCTAAAAAAAAAAAAAAATTACTTTTTTTTTTTTTAAAAAAAGCCAATTTTTGTAATGTTAAAAATAGGATGATTAACTTTTTTTTTAAAAAAAAAGCTATTGATACTGAATAGAAAACTCAGCATTAGTCAGTAAAATAAACAATAATAAAGCATATACTGAATACAAATAATTGGAGTTTTGATGAACATTTGGCGGAAACGAAATCTTTATTTTCTTACTTATTCATGCTTAAAATCGTCAGAAAAATGTAAAGAAAAATACCACAAAAAAAAAATGCTTGGGGTCGTACCAGCAGTCACATTAGATTCGAATGAAATACTTTTCGTCTTTATTTTTAATCTTGCATTAAAAACTGATCGATGAGCGACATAAGAGAACATCTGGAACTACAAATTCTCTGAATAATCAAAATTTCATTTTAAAAAAAATTATTATAATAATAATTCATTTTTGCGTTTTACCACAAAATTTGAAATTTAATAAAATCATAATAATTTTTTTAACTGATGCTGTGATATAAATAAAATCTGAGACTACGTTCAAGGCGTTGCGTATTTTTCCAATGAAGTTCTAATTTCGAAAACTGACTTCTGTTATAATTCGAAAATTACAAAATGACACGTTTAACAGGTCACGCATATGTTAAGTTCGTCGACTCGACTTGTACTTGTATACTTGTTTGAAAGAGATGTACAATTATTATTTTCCAATAAAAAAAAATTTTCCATCACGTGAGATCGGCTCATAATAATAAAACAAGGTTATTTTCCTTTCTTCGGAAAGTAAACGGCGTAACCTTACAAATTCTGTTTTTTTAAGTAAACGCTCTCTAATCGAATTAGAACACACTAGAAAGCATTAACAAGTTAAACATTCACCAATAGTCTACCGTATAGATTGTAATACAGGAGAACAACGTGAAAAGGCCCTGCTTTTCGACTTTTATTTACCGATACCTATATCAGCGTAAATATATTGACTTAGAACGATACAACTGTTTTTCTTAATTAAAAAAAAAAAAAAATTTAAAATCTATTTAATTTAAAGCCTATAAGTTCATTAAAAATTATTTATTTTAGTTCAAGAAATTTTAATGAAGTCCTACAAATAAATAAAAAACTGACTTTAGATCGATAAAATCAACAGCATCTACTAATATAAATAATACCCTTAGAAATCTAGAGAGCATTAATTTAAATAACACTCAACGCGAACAATATTATTATTTTAAAAGTTTCATTAATAAATATATGAAATTAATTTTGTTTAATTGCTATACATTTTTAATGTACATATAATAAACAATAAAATTACTATTAAATTTAATATGAACATCCTTTTACGAACAAATATTTGAATGGTAAAATCCATAAATTTTAAATGCTGTCAACATTACATTAAAGTAGATATAGTTTTAGTTTTTGCAATACGGCACTACAGTATAATTATTAAACTTATGATTTAAAAAAAATACAGAAGTTTCTGAAATTGTATATCCCGTATTTACTATTTATTAAACGAAGCTGAAGATCCACTTGTAGAAAATATCAAAAATAGAAGATTATTTATTCCCGATATGAATCGCAAACGCAACATCAGGTTCAAGCCTGTTTACACTTTGTCTGAAAAATAATAACAATAAAAAAATCCGGGTTTAAGACGAAAAAACCTTTTAAATTCGGAGATAAAAACGTCGGCGTTACAGAAATAAACCAGTTGCCGAATAAATACAGTACGTTGATTTAAGGTCGCTATAATAATGCTCAGTTACGTAATAATTGAGTATTAATCAATACGTTCATGATGAAATACAACCGAATTTGTTAATACGTTTTAATGTATTTCATTAAAAATATCGATTAAGATTCTTAGGTAAAATTTTAATAACGACTTCAGAAACATAGTCATTACACTTATACAGTAGCTATTTTCGGTAATGAGTCACGCGGATTTAGACGACTGACATCTAATTAATTCAAGAGTGGAGTAAAGTGAAGCTGACACGAAAGGTCAATTTCAATAATCTCATTTTTACATATTCCACCCGTCATGTGACGTGTGGAATTTTCGAAAGCGCGCTTCTTAGAATTCAAAGGATTCGAAAGATACACTATAATAAGCATAATAATAATTATTATAAAAAAAAATTATTCAGGAATATTTGAATGATTAATCGAGAGTTATTGACCTAAAGCAATTTATTACCATTAAAAACAGAAAAAGAAAAAAAAATTAATGACATTCAATTTTTATTTCTTTTATTATTGAACACTAGCGCTGAATCTAAATCAAAAGCTCATTAATCATTTCCTTATATTTATGTAAAAACAATTATTTTTTAAAATAATGAAGAATTAAACAAGTGCGAATTGAGTGGTAATTACTACGCTTTTGGGCATTTTTTGTTGTGGAATATTAATATAAAAAAAAAAATAGAATGGTGTAAGTTTGCAAAGAACACAGGCTTACAGCGATATTATTGCATTCTCTAAAAACAAGTTATTTCTTAATTTGAGAAAATTGTATTATAATGATGATATTATGTTAATCAATATTAATAATTATCAAATAATTATACTAGAATATTTCAATTATGAGTCAAAATAGATACTAAAGCGGCGGCGTGTTTTATCAAATTTGTCTTTCTTCAACTACAGAGAAGCGCAGTAAACAATAATTATAATTATTAACAAACATAATGTAGTATACTGCAGTATACATCTCAGTATGACAAACAAACGCTCCAATTATTGTAAATTGTACCGTACTTAATAATTTTTTATTATTAAAAAATTACATAGGCCTACTGTGTACAATACAAAATATAATTATACTGTAGTAGGTACATTCAGTTGTTCAAAGCAACGATAAAATTCAAAGTACATGTATTATCGCAAAAACAATTCAACATTTTTTGGACTGTGTCACAAAATTGTTTTTAGCTTGAATAACTGAATGTACCGGGTATACTCGTATATTATGCACTTCGACCATAAAAACGGGCCCCTATTATAAGGAACCGTTTGCATGGTCAAAGATGCACTGCAAATTTCTGTACAAGTTCATATTGAACTTTAAGAGTAATTTAATAAACTTATAAATTAACTTTGCATAATAATATTGCCGTATGTATTACGTGTAAATACTGTAGGCCTAGATAACTTCATAAATTTTTAATGTAAATAACTTTTAAGCATGCACGCTCGTCATTTATAATTTTTGTGGTTGGAAATCTATTATGTCGATCTAAAAGTTAATAATTTTCCAGTGCATTATTTCGTTAATTTCCATTTTTCCGTGTTAATGAGTTTCATGTAATTTTTATACAGTCATGTACACCGAGTAAGCTTTCTCTTTCAGTAGCAATGTTTAACAACACGAAATGATAAACAGAATTAATTTAGCGGATATTTTATTACAGCAAGTTGACTGATGAAAAACGCAAGCATTATTGCAACTCAAACCGACAGGTGACGATAAAAGCTTTTTCATTGATTCGTTAAAATGGCAATTAAAAATATTTACCGGGAATGTAGGCCTACCGGTATAGCATTTTATCGCGGAGACAAACACTAAAGGTTAACGCCTAGACTCTTAAAATCGGTTTAATTCAATAATAATGAACTTGGACCATTCTAAAAAAAAATAGGAATCCATAAATATATTCCCCCCAAAAAAAAAAAAAAAAATTCAAGGGAGAGTCTCATTTTTAGTGTTATCACCCTTTCCAGAGCTCAGGTTCTTTAATCTCATTTAAAGAGTCCATTAACATTTCGATTTAATAAGATAGTTTGAACTAATAAAAGCCGCTCATATTTCAGATTTATGGCCTGCTCCTACACAAAGCGATCTGATTTGAGTTGCGCGAATGAATGAGTGAATATTGATAGAGGAAAACGTACTCAACGGAAAAAGAAAAAAAAATGCAAATGGTTTTTGCTTCAAATTGCAAAAATGCGAATACTTCCTACTGCATTTCCTAGGGAAGCGAAAAGTGTTCATAATCTTTGATGATGGCTTTGAAAATAGTGGAAAACATGGAGAAAAAAGCTCTTTCTAATTGGCATCTAGAGAGTCACGTGATTAACTTTCACTGTCGTTTTCAGGTTCAACGTGCCTTTAATGACACCTATAATAAAGTTTACTCACGAATATTGTTAGGAAAAGGTTAGACAAACTTTCCATCATCTCATCCGTTTGTCGAATCTAACAAAAATGGAAATACTGCACATGTACCTAATATACATGCTAATATTCAACATCATAAAAAAAACCGGAAGTAGATAAGTAAATAACAATTTTAAATAAAATCAAGGAAAATCGTAGTTGTATAGTAAATATTCAGCACGCGCGGTTGATATTTAATACGAAAAAGAGAAGAAAAAAAAAAATGTATCAAAATAACAATAATACGAATGCAATATTTGCATATGAATACGCTTACGATACTTTATGTACATGTTAAACGTAAATGCATAATAAAAAAGGGAATCGTGCGCTGCTAGTTCCCCTTTTGCAAAAACCTAATTTTTAATGTCTAAGTGAAATTTTCCGTTACATTACCGTTCGCCCGTTTCATTCCACTATTTCGTGTTTACGCAAAATGGAACGCGCTATTATAGTCGTAGTAATACGTTACTCAAACAATAGTGAATAATGGAAAAGTTTACTTAGAATTTGAGATTTACACAACTTTTATATTAAAAATCTACCCATTGTCTCTTGATTGAAACACCATCGTATAAGTTATTATTTTTTTTTTCTTTCTTTTATTTCGTTATTTCTAAAATTAATACAGAACTTGCATATACTGTAGTAGTTTATTGTAGTATACTTTCAGGTGTGCTAAAAATAGATGGCAGGAAACCTCGGTTAATGTGATCATTTACGCGATTCTCTTCGACAGCACTTCCGGTATTACAATCTATGCACATAATACCGGTACATCTTTTGAAATTTTTCGTCATTCAAGATTAAATACACACTTTTTACTTAATAAAAAAAATAAATACATGTACATAAAATTCTATAAGCATTGAAAAAAAAAACCATTTTGTTAAAACATAATTAGGAAAATCCTTTTCTAACTTTAGAAAGCTATTTATAATTAAAATGACTAGAAAAGTCAACTTATGTTAATTATAAATTTTGATTTAAAAATGCAACAAACAAAAGATAAGATTTTTTTTCTTAATTACTAGTATAAGATTATTTGTTGCTTAGTTTCTCATTTTTGTTTCTAAAATAGAAAAAAAATTACTTACCGTATGTTTTTAACAATTAGAAATAATATTCATGTAAAGTAAATTAATTATGTACGAACAAATATTGAAAAGGCTGGGATTTTTCTTTTCTTTTTAATAAAAATTAATTGTGCTTAGATACTCATAAAAAGTGATTCAATAAACGCTTACATACTTCAATAAGCTTATTATTTAATAATACAGTAATAAGAAGTTAGCGCAAATCACGTAGCTACCGGCAACTCCTCATTCGATGTCAAACTCTATGCGGTAATATCCTGTACACAACATAGCAACTTCCGTTGAGGATGCTGAAAAATCATATAATATTCTGAACATGTCCCTTCACGACCGTTATATGTTTCCACCAAGAATCTGGTTTTAGCGAAACCTCTTTGGCCAAGTGAGACGTCATTTTACTTATTTTTGAAGAAAGAAAAAACCTATTGCTAGGAGAGGTTGGGTGGAAACAGGTTTGACAGAAGGTGAATCTAGTTCCAAAAAACCTTTTGCGCTTACACCAAAATGTGGAACCAGTTTCAGTGATTGAAACCCGTTTCAAAAAAGCGGTGGAAACAAAATATAATGATCAAAATCAAATTAAAAATTCTCCAACCATTAACATATTAACTTTGATCGTTTATCATATAAAATAAGCTATATAAATATTAAATATTGTAAACAATTAAACGAAATTACCGGTATACCAGTAAATGAGAGTCGTTAATATTCAAGTAGGCTAACGATAATGCTAAAACGTTTATAACCATTGCACTTAATTATTCAATTTATTTGACTAATTTTACTATTGAAAAATATTTATATTGAAATCCTTCCAACTAGATTAATATTAGACGGGCTCTTTAATTAATTGCTGCTAAATTAAATTAATAATGGCAGTATAGTATAGGCCTATATATTAATATTTTGCGTAGGCATTTTGACATAGGTCACGAAATTTAATTTGCGCCTGACGATCACTTTACTAATTAAATAAAGATTGTACCAACATTTTTCTCTCGTATTTCAATCGAATCTTAATCGCAAAACACTCACACGCGCGCGCTGCGCGATACAAAATAAAAAGCAAAACAAAAGCTGACTTTGATAAATTTGTATTTCGAGTATGGAATTTATATAAGCTAGCGCACGCGCAATTTTCCTTCCAATTAGAATTCAACACGCAATCGTTTCCGTAAGTCTCATAAGGATATATCTCTGTAGCATTTTTATTTATCACTTCGAAGAAACAACGTTAAAAACACTATTTTTTTTTTTTGCTACACTTTTTACACGCACTTTTTTATATACAGAATCATGCAGGTACACTGTATTATATTTTTGTCTGATTCTAAAATAAATAATTATAAAAAGTTTTTATTGTTTATACTTTATAGCAGCGTTGGCTAATTTTCAAATTGTAAAACAAAAATCGTATGCAGTCAAGCTTGAACAACGCGAAAAAAGCACTATTGCATAAACTCGCGTTATCGAGGATCGCGTCTTAAGAAAAATAAACGACTAAAAAAAACAAAAAATACTAAAAACTGAAAGAAATACTTGTTAAATTTACATCTAATAATGCATTAAAATCAACAAAACAATGTAGTACCGGGTACTGTAATTTTTTTGAAAAATTGTGCAAATTTTATGTTAAAAAATATTTTTGAAATCAAAAATTGTTAAGCGCAAAAAAAAAATCTTTTAATTGACATAATTTTATTATTAATTACCGGTACATTAGTTTTTTTCTTTTAAAAAAAAATTGTAGTAAAATTATAAAAGCTATGAAAGTTTCCCAAGTTTCACCAAACTTTTCGCAGCGTGAATCGAACTCGCGTTATACGAAACCTAATTGCATATATTGTATATATACTGTACATATAACATCCTGCATGTGCATAAAAAAAAAAATTGGGCAAAGTATTAAAATTCAATCTATAAGTGCTGACGCGAATGTTTTATTTTTAAATATTAGATAAAAATCAGATAAAAGCTATTTTGGCGTGAAACTCGCGCACTTTCACTTCCTACTTCCGAATTGAATATTTAGAACTAGGTTTTCGATTATATTCGGTGGAAAATACCGGTTGTCCCCGTATAAAATAGCGCACTATGTATACACCACAGTTGCACACACTACTTGTTTGCGTGGGCGACGACACAAATTAAGCACTACACGTGACTATGCGCGTGCTAATCAGCGTAAGAACATGGCGTGCTCTTACTTTCCTAAACAACTAAAAAAAAAAAAAGTGACATATAAAGCAAATAAAAAAAAAATCCCTATCAGCACAGTCGAATTGTGTGTATCGATCAAAATCACGTAGTTATTTGCAATTCCTCTACGTGATGATCGATGCTCGTTCAGCAGTTGAAAATGATTGAAGAAATGAAGCGATGATTTTTCCGCCAACCTCAAAAACCTCCATCAAACCCCCGCTACCTACCCACATCCCCCCCAGCCCCCCCCCATGCATCTTTTTCGGAGCTCAAACCCCTTTTTCGCCCCGAAGAAGAAGTGAAAAGAAAGATGGGGCAATTTGTGCTCAACGACGCGTACAAATAAGTTGAAGTGAGTGGGAAACCACCCCGGCACTACGTTCTAGCCCCCCCCCCCCTTACCCTGTACTATTGTGACGTCATCACCCAAGTAGTAGCGCACTCCTGTAATCCAGCTCGATTTGATTGGAGGCTGAGGGGAAGGGTGTTTCCACGGGTTCGAGCCTGGGATACTACTTTCTCTTCTTTGAATTAAATTTGTCCGTAGGACGCACATTATTAAAAAAAAAAAAAAAAAAAACAGTGACGTCAGTAATTGAAATCTTGGCAGATTTAAATCGATAGATAAGCTGAGAAGTAAGCCAAGCGAGACGTCTGGCGTTTTGCATCGTAAAAACGCACTCTGTGTGTGAGGCGGAATTTGTATCGTTTGAAAAATTTTTACACCAACTTATGCTATTTTTTTTTTTTTTTTAATGCTTCAGTTCGACTTCACATCGATTTTCAAGTTAATTTGTATTTAATGTTTTTTTTTTCTTTTTTATTTATTTCTTCTCGAACGTTACAGTAGTTGATACGTTTTAGTGTATTTCTATTTGCGCCTTTTATTAGCTTTAAAAAGGAAAGAAAACTGCAGGAAGAAAAAAAAAATGTTGCTGAAAATAGCTCAACCTATGGATCAAATGAAATTTCAAAACCCAAGATGTTTATTATCTAATTAGAGTGGAAAAACCAAAGATCGATGCACGATCGAAACGAAAACTTAAAAGCGCGCGTCGAGTGTGTTGAACATCGATGTACGTCGTACTCTCGTGTAGGCTACACACAAAAAAAAAAAGATTCTAGAAACAAATTTCTAGAGAAAATAAACAAAACCCGGCAAAAAATCAAAGTTTGGCATCGCAACTGTATAGTAGTTTAATCTATAAATAAAGAAAGAATGTATGAGCCTTATATTCAGTTCAAAAAGATCGATTCAGTCCCCAAATTCATGCTTTTTTTTTTATAAAAAAAACTTTTAAATGTTTCAAAGAAAAAGTGTGACCTAAAGACACTAAAATGTAACAACTGCTTTTATTCGGAAAAATGGAGCAATTTTAGTGACGCTTTTGATCTTTAGTAATCCTTCCTGACGCACTTAGGTCTTTCACTTGCGGTACATTTAAGTCTTTCATTTGCGGCACATTTTATGACTTTCGATTGCAATAGCACGCAATAAACATGGCTATTCAACAAAAAAAAAAGCTTTGGTAAAGGCTATTTCTAACCACTCGTTTCCCTCAAATGATAAATAAAAATCATTCATAAAAGTATAGGCTACTACTGACAAATTTCATTAATGTTTTGTAACTTTATAAAGAAATAATATTATTTGGATTGGAAATCTACATATTATGCAAGTTGGTAATAGCAAAAAAGTAATTAAAATAATAGTATTATAAAATGTGAGTTTACTTTTTTAGAAAAAAATATATACAGTACATGTACTGTAATTAGATTTTAACGTTCTACAAAAACTAAAGTTAGCATTTCTTTAGCAATCCGAGTTTTTTTTAATCCACTTAATCCATTACTAAATGATTAAACAGCAAGAAAGCTCAATTAAAGCTTATATATATATAAGCTCGTATATATATATTTTTTGATAAACCTAAAGAAAAAACTATGCACTGCTTTTCACCTTAATTTAAATACTGTACCCGGTGTACCGTACTTGAAAAAAAAAATTACCGGTAATGCAAAGTTGTATTTTTAAAGAAACAACAGCTTTATTTAACGGAGAACTGTCTTTATGCAATGGGTTCAGTTATTTTCGGAACACTGTGTATAAACTTGAAAACAAATTGCAGTCTTCAATCTCCGTTTGTTTATGAAAATTTCGACGTATTCCAATTTCCAAAATGTATGTTGATTAAAAAATTATATTAAGCGCGCTCACTAAATTACGAACATTTTTCGCGGAAATATCTACTCGTTATAGTTGTTAAACACGAGTTGAGATTATTTTCAGTTCAATAAATTTTACAAATGAACACGACGATCGAGACAAGTCGTTTAATCAGTTTTCTTCCTTTAAAACTTGATAGTTACTAGAAAGTAACACCTATCGAAGTCCCTATAGACAACCGATTCATTTTAAAATTTAATTTATTCGAGTTGGCAATTTAGAAAAGCGTCACTCAAAAACAAAATCCTTAGTTAAAATTTGATTTATGTTACGTAAAGTATATCATTTATGTACACAGTTATGTCACGTAAAGTGCACTTTTACGTAAATTGCCCTAGTGTTTCCGTAAAATCTCTTATTAAAAAAAATTATCCCCCTTAAAACAGATGTCAACTCTCCAAGTTGGAATTCGAGGAAATTGAATATATACAGACTGCATTTGATATAAACACGAGCTATGTAATTTTCTTAATTAAGTTTGTGCTTCAAAACGTTTACGAATCATTATTGATCGTACAACGTAACATTTAATTATCCACTGAATAATAGGCGGACGGATAAATTGTATAATTAACTCGAGAATATATATTTTTACAACCTTGACTTTCCTTCTGTTAAATCAATTCCATTATGTTGATATCATGAGCGAAACAGCTGTTTGTTATTACCTACTGTGCATGTACAAACTGCTATGTAACTCAAATCATTAAAAAGTGAATAAAGTGGCACTTGATAAACCCGAGTTTAAATATACTGTGCTGCAAAACACGCGCAAACATATATTTTTTGGTTTTAGTTTTATTTTTTCCCCACCTCCTAAACAACAAACTCTTAATCATAATAATAATAATTTAATTTAAAAAATCAGGACTTACCCTGTGGTTACACTCCACCTAAGGTGAGTGATAAAGTTTGTATTATTTTTAGATCCGCCATGAAAAATAAATAAAAATTTAAAATAAGATTATTTTTTGATATGTACGTATATAAATTTTTTTTTTTAAAAAATCAAGTTTAAACGATAATAAAATGCACAGTAGGTGTTGCTTTCAACTGTCAATTTCAGAAAAAAAAAAAAAATATATATATATATTTGGAAATATGCGAGTAAGCGCCTTATTAGAAATGACATGGCATACAATATACGAGTATAATGTCGTTTACTATAATCCGATAATAAATCCCTTTTTTAATTCAAGGATTTTTAAAAACCACCAAACGGCAGCAAAAATATTGCGATCGTTAATCTTTTTTAATTTAATAACGTGGTTAAATAATAGTAGACAACTTCGTAATTTAAATTTAAAATGTTGTAACCTAAATTTTATTTCGCGTTTTTCTATTTTTGGTATAAAAAAAAAGTGCTTGATACAAATCTGTTGAAACCTAAATATTTTTCGCAAATTGAATAAAAATTTATATAATTATTGCGCAAATATTTTAAAAAAATAGTGACTTTCATTAAAAAACATTTTTCAGCCATTATTAGAAATTTAAAGAAAGTTTTTAAAGCATTTTTCTAATATATTTATATTACACCGCTTTCAACGTCGTTCAAAGTGTTTTAACTGCACCTAAAAATCCTTAATAATTATTATTAATTACAGTACTGTACAAGCATTCTCAAAATATCTAAAAGTAATTAAATTTTTTTATCGATAGAAAATATCGATTGGTCCCAGCTTCAGACATTGCACTTTTTTTTTCGTTCAGAAGCTCATTAAATGTTTCATTTTGCGAGCAAAATGTTGCGATCACGTAGAGATGAGTATTATAACAACACATTCCAAAGTATTTACTCGCGCGCCAAGCGCCGAATTTTGTTTACCGCAACAAAGATTGACGAAATAGCACTTAATTGGTTTCCCAACCAAATAATAGACTTTTCGAGCAAAAACTGTTCGTGAGCCTGATCTAGATCCTGTTATTACGATGAAGAAGTATGACGAGAAAAAGATATAAAAAAAATGAAGAAAATGGTTGACCACAAACCACTAGCCCCAATTTTAAATAAACCGTTTGGAAGGTCAAAACCCTGATGGTACCATAATTCTTCGATCACCTAACGAGTCTGGTCAACAATCGAAATTTGTAAATATATTTCCCAACACTCGAGTCAAGCTCCGCCTGTTTGTTGTTTTTTTTTTTTTTTTTTATTAGAAAAAAAAAAGTTCAAAAAATTTTTTTTTTTTTTGCTTAGGTAAATACACCATTCTTAAAAGTTCAATGAAAATAAACATGTGAAAAGCGAAGCAAAAAAAAGTATAAACGCTGGGGAAGCTTTTATTGATGCAAATAAAGCATCATGTTAGTACCACGCACATGTAAATTGCTTTAATTTGATAAGAAATAACAATTTCAGCTGTCAAAAATAAACGTACATGTACCGGTATAAATAAAATACGAGTACAGTAATTTGGAAATAATACATTATAACTATGAATTTCAAAATTATTTTTACATTTTATGTAATTCCATTTTAAATTGGTTAAACTAATAATACTGTATTAATTATCTCTAATATCATGCTCTGTAATTAAATAATAACGTATACAGTAGTAAGAAATACTGTATTCAAAACTCACAAGTTGATTGTTATAAAAATTTTCTCAAAAAAGTTTAAAATTTAAATTCACTTTTAAATTCGCATTTAAATTAGTATTAATTATTTTTGCTACAATTTACATGATTTTAAATCCATAATCGCACATTATGTGAATTATTTTAAAACATTAAATTGATAACAAAATAAATATTAACCTACAACAACAAAATTATGAAGGGTACCGAGGGAAAAACCAGACAAGTGCTACAAGTGGCAGCACATTCAGTTTGAGTTGCAAGAATAACATACGCAATGCTCACAATTTTTACGTTTTTAGTAACAACAATAACATTTTTTGAACATTAAAATTTATTTTTTTCTTTTTTAAAAAAATAAAGGCACGTGTCTGATTTCTTCTCTCTACCCTTCAAGTATTAAAAAACCGTAAACTGAATTTTTATCTTTACAGAAATTTCGGCTGAAATTTCTTCAAAAAATTTAATTTTCAACTACAGTAAACCACGGTACTACAATTAGCATAAAATATAAAAGTAGTATGCAAGTTACACTATAGTAACTATGGTTACACACTGTAAATATTTCCACTCATTCCTTTTGTTGGGTGCAATCAAGGTTGAACCTCTACAGTAATTTCCTTCTCATCTCTCGACTCTCATTTGAATACCTTAAAACGAACGAACGTAGCAACATTTTTACGTCGAATTTTAATGAAATTAAAAAGCCTTAAACAAACGAAAAAGCCATTGCCGTTTAACCGCTAGCAAATAACACCTCGGTGTCATTCTTAAAATGACTCTTAAAAAACTTATAAAAATAAACATCTTTAAAACTCTTTAATATTAAACAGCTTAACTGAATAAACTCGGGTGACCTTTTTTAATGTAAAATTAGCAAATAATAATGAAGTATGGCAGTGGAGTGGTTGTCGCTGAGTCGTTAAGCCATTGAGGACGAGAGAAAAACATAGGAAACACATTATGGCAATTACACCATCGGCTTTCGTATGCTAATGAGAAGCATGATGATGGAAAGAAAGGCAATCAATGACGCGTCTTTTGAGTGTCGATTCAACAGCGATACACGATTATCATCTTAGAATTGCCCCTCCACAATACATTTACGATCGAAGATAAACATCGCAAGATATTTGCATAAAATTAGGGCATAATTAATCACCTTTTGAATTAAAATTAGCTAATTCCATACCTACTATTTTAATAAAAATAGACTAAAATTAATATGAGCCAACTGTTAACATTATTCAAAGTCCATAACAATAACTACTTTTTACTATAATTTAATAATAGTATGGTATTTAAATATTTTTCTATGGCTTTTATTAAAAGTTTTAATTATGCGAGTACACCTAATTCTGTTTTTACAAGGATTTTTTTTTACACGAATTTGAAATAACACGGTTTCAAAATAAAAATTTCATTTTCTTTTTACACGAAAAATTTTGAAATAACACGAGTTTTTAACCAATTTCAAAAATATTTTTTGCTTATTTTGAGAATTTTTCATACCTTTATTTATGTATTACTGTAATTATAATTTGATAATACTGAAGGATGCGTTATATAATGTCAGAAAAATCTTCTGTTACTTTTTTTACACGAATTTTTTTTTTACATGTGTTTTTCATGAACGTACAGTATTACGTTACATGTGAAAACAGTATTATGTGTATAATAGCTTTAAATAAAGTGCAGGTAATAAAATTTAACCCTTTTAATTATCGTTTATAATTATAATTCAAAATTAACCACCAAAAATAATTAAATTTCTACTGTAGGCCTAATTATTTCTTACCAAATTTTTTTTAAAGACGTCTTAAAAATGCATTAATTACAAGAAAAACAAATATTTGAATACAAATTATAATACATTCATTAATTTGTGTGGTTAATTAACAATTAATTTCAAAATTGATTATCATAAAACATTGACTATAATATTATCTCTTATTAAATACTTTATCTAGGTACTAATTAACTAAATTATCAATATTCAAATTACTGTACAAGCAAGTATTTTTTTTTCTAATTATGACCAATTTAATTAAGTTGCAAAATTAAAAATAATACCCCGTTTATCTAAAAAAAATTTTTAAAAGAAAATATTTATTTTAAAATGTATAAGTTACAATAATAATTGTCATTAATTGTGAATATACAATAATATTATTATGCCAACAATTGACATTGGCTGTCATTGGCGAAACACTGTCACCACGCAGTCTACTCCCACGTACGGTACTTCACATTCTACCACCCGTCGAGCTAACTACTTTATTTTTATCGAAAATATCTTTTCGTAGAAAACCTTTCACAATACGAACTCATCAAATGAGCAACCACCTGTATCCAAATAGCCAATTTGAACGCCATGATAAACATAAAATACTATATATATATTTTTTTTCGCTAAGCGCACATGTGTGATTGTCATATCAGTATATCACGCTTCAAACTTCCTTATATTAAATATCGAATATTTTTTTTTGTTTCTTTAGTATGTGATGACTCGTCTTCGGCTGGGAGTAGTTTGATCGAATTGACAGAAGAAGAAAAAAGAAAAAAAAAATTATCTACCCAAAAAAATATGTCCCTATTAATGAACGGCGAAGATGGAGACGTGGAATCCTCTCTATATATCGTCACCGTTACTATCAACGCTTCCGAATCACCTTGGCCATTATTCTTACAATCCACTATTATCAACAACAATTTCGACGATGTCCAACACCGCCTGGCCATTCAAAACGAGGACAATCCGGAATTAATGTTAACCAGTGACAAAAACAAGGCCATGGATGTCGCCCTCACCATCCTCACCGTTTTCATCCTCTCACCTTTAATTATTTGCAGCAATTCTTTATTATTAGCGGCGTTTCGCCGTTACAAACGATTACGCACACCTAGCAATTGTCTGGTGGTTTCGTTGGCCGTTTCCGATTTAGGAGTGGGTTTATTCCTGCCCTTGCAAGTGTACGTCGAACTCAATCACCATCCGGTCCAATCGCCCATACTATGTCTATTACCCTACTGCATCATTCTCATTTTATGCAGCGTTTCCATCTTAAACATGACCGCCATCGCCATAGATCGGTACATGTCCTTGGCTCAACCTTTAACCTACAATAATATCATCACCAAAACCTCAATCTCGCGTTTCGTGGCCGTGTTTTGGATTTATTCGCTCTTTTTATCCTCGTCTCCGGTTTTAGCGTTTTATTACACCGGTTCTTCCACGGTGGTGGTTCCGATTGCCGTCGGCAACGACGAAACGCATTATTCGGTGACTAAACTGATGACGTGCTCATTCGATATGGTGGGGAATTACGTCCGCCTGTTTCTATTTTGTATGTTGTACGCTCCTTGCGCCGTCATCGTTCTATTTTGTTACATTTACGTGTACATCGTGGCCCGTTATCACGCGCACGCCATTTATTCGGTAGAACTATCGGTGCGGCAGTTAAACCAACAATCCAGAAACCTTCCAAACTCGAATAAAAACGTCAACCACCACGGTAGCAGTAGCAATAACTACCAACCGCGTTACGGGAGAACGTTAGCTCTGACCGTGGGTTTATTTTTCTTATTATGGCTTCCGTTTCAGATCGTCATGTTGATGGACATATTTCGAAACAGCGCCATATTGACGAATACGGCGCGCATTTATTTAGCGTTCATCGCGCTAAGTACCAGCGCGGTGAATCCGTGGATTTACGGATATCGGAACGCCGAGTTTCGAATAGCCTATCAAAAGATCGTGGAGGAATTTAGTACGAAGTTGGGACTGAGAAGTAAGGAGGAGTTTCATAAACCGTCCGGGAGTACGAGGGATCTGCTGGTGCTCAACAGTTGCGCATCCAACGTGAGATTGTGCGTGTCGCCCAATCATCTGACCATGACCACTTTACTCATCCCCAGTCGACATGACATCGGCAAAGACCTCACTTCATCCTGTGATATGGAAAGGACCACCATCGTCATGTGCGAAACGACAGTCGTAAGCACCGAAATTGAACAAGCGTAGTAGTAATTTATGTCGATAATATTATTTTTCGTCGTTAATAATCGTTATCGAGTGCTTAAGTGCCATTTTTTTTACAACGCTGCGTGAGTCTGAGTTTCCATCAAGCGATAATTGGCGTCGATTAAGAGCTTTAACAACGCGTTGCTGCAATTAACACCATTTAACTGTGTAAAAAGAACAAATAATCCAATACGATAATCGGCTTTCCAACGGACAAAATCAATTTGCCAAAATCAAAACAACAACAAAAAAATAATCAATGTACAGTTATCGTGAAATATGTTGAAATCGTTATTGTGTTCATTTTTATTTGTTTTAATTATTAAAATTTATATTTCAGAATAAATAAGATAATAATAGTTTTAAAAAAATAAGCTTTATTTGT
>JAQGAY010001006.1:0-17632 GCA_034698085.1 Polydesmus angustus | reverse complement strand
GATATTGATTCTATTTTACCATCACAATTATTGGAAAGACGCTGAAGTCTTTGGGAAATTTGTCTCATTGCACAATTTGAAGGCAAATTTGAAACAATTTAAAAGATAGTTGAGAAGGCTACATAAATAAATCATTAATTTGTGTCAAAAACATATTTTGAAGAAAAATTATAATTTACTTTATGGTTTTTACAACGATTCGGAATGCAATAAATTAATGACAAAGCATGACATTTTAACTTTTTAATTTAAACCGTATTTTAAACACTAAAATTAACTTAATTTAGAAGTTGACTAGTTGATTCCAAAAACATTTAAAAGTCTACAAAAAACTTAAGGGCTCCTTTATATTAAACCAATGATATCCTTAATATTTTGCTGTTTTCTTTTCAAACTAAAGCAACGATAATTTTGTTGTTGATAGCTATTTTTACAAAATATAGAGAATTTTCAAATTAACAGCAAATGATTGGGACTAATTTTTGAAACATTAAATAAAATCACGAGTCATGATCTTTTAGATCGCTACAAACCTGTTATAAAATTACAACTAATCACTACATAACGATTTTTTTTCAGTTGATTTGAGAACAAATCAAGATTTAAGATAATAAATAGCAAAAAAATATATTAGAAAAATTCCCTAATCAAATTCCAAATAAAACTTATTTCATTGATACGTAGAAGAATTAGGAAAAGGATTTATAGGAATAGTAAACTGAGCAGCAATTCTAGGAATATTTCTCGAGGTACTTGAAGTTTTAGTTGGGGTAGCTTCAGGACTAGAATTGCCAATCAATTCTCTGATGTAAGGTGGAGTATTCATAACTGAAAAATCGCTTAAGCTAGCCGTTGGTGTTCCTGGGGTAAAATCAGTAGCCATACCCAATGTAGAAACAAATGATTTTGGAGGAGATGAAGAAATAGAATTTGTCCAACTAGTCGGTACAGACGGTAACTAAAAGCAAATAAACCGCCATTATTAATCCTTGATCACTTTTTCTACAAACCAACCATAGATGATGCAGGCGAAAAGCAAGTCTGGAAGAGTGGCAATGAGTTCAACGGAGAAACAAAAAAAGAATCTTTCTCATGTTTGGCAAGATTACCCAAACTAAGAGTTTCATGTCCATTCATTACAGTTAGAAGATTATCAAACCCGTTAGTTTCATTATCATCTTTACAAAAAAATACATTAATAAAATACTATAACTGTTAGAATATCAAATAATCTTACGAGATATTGGTGAGTCGAATCTAATAAGTTGATTTGTTTCAAAAACAAGTTGAGGCCTTAATGCTGGTGAGGGAATGCGTAGAGGTATTGGATCGTTCATTAAGTCTATAATTTTAGCAGGGGAAGTTTTATCAGATTTTGAAGCAACCAAGTTGGTTTGACTTTGCACAGGTAAACTATTACTGGAATAGTAAGTTACTAAATTGCGCTCCCCATAAATATTGAAAACATTGGCATTTTCCACGTTAAGAACTAAAGCACGTTTGGTACTTCGTCCCTTAAAAATTGCCACATCGTGAATTGATTGAAGCAATGAAGCGAGACTAGTAAAGCCAAATTGCGCCGGTACACAAGGACGTTTGTAGCGCTCAGTAAATGCTTCATCGAAATTAGCCAATAAAATACGGCCTCCATTACTTTGAAGCAATTGAACAACATCCCTCATCAACAATTGCAAAGAATCAATTTGTACTACTATATTATCTCCAGAGCCTTCAACCTAGAACATTTTTTTTATAAGGCTTTGATATAAATATTTTAGAAATTTATTACCTTAATCAAATTGCCAACAGTAGCTCTAACTTGCTGAATACTGCATGTCTGGCCATAATCTATTTCAAGATTCCTTAAAAATTCCTGAATGGAAAGTTTGCCGTTTGGTCGACTCAGAAGAATTTTTTTTACACAAAATGGTAAATGCAAGTTGTAATTTTTCTCTGCCAATGTTACAATAATTCCTCCAGGAGCCTCAGTGACCTTTAATTCAAATAAAAAAAAGGTTGCAGATCAGCGATACCGTAATTGGTACTTAGAATAATACCTTGAGAGTTTCAACTTTCTCCAATAATTCTACAATATCGGCAACATTATAATCTTCTGGATAAACACTATATCCGTTTTGCTGAATATAAACTTTAAGAAGCTTCTCTAACGTCATTATTTGACGACCAGGAGCTTTCATCAATAAAGTGACTTGGTCAGAAAAGACTTCTAGTAGTTGAGGCTGAGCAAGCTGAAGAACTCGATCTTCACTGTCCTCCTCGCCTTGCTAAAAATGTAAGCTCCTATATTATCACAATTAATTGAAAAAATGCTATTCAATTACGGTACTTTAACTTCCACTATATCTGGAATCGCTTCGAATAATTCAATGAGTTTTGTAAAACCATAATCCGAAACTCGACACTGTTTGCTAAAATGATGGTGATAGGATGGAATAAACTTGGTGAATCCCATTCGACACCGGGGGCTATTTCGCAACAATTCCATTGCTTCTAATTTAAATTGTTTGGTCCTTTCAGCTTCGTCTACAGTTTGTTCTAAACAAGTGTCAAATGTTAATGTCATCGCTATTAACACTATATAAGAAAATACCTCGTTTAGGTAATTGAATTTTCATATCCTCACCATTACCAGTCACCTAAAAATATATTTTTATGACACATTACAAAAAGGTTTTCAAAGTATATTTACCACAATTACTCCTTCAGAAATTTCAGATAACATATCCATTATATCACAAATGCCATAATTAACAATGTTAAAATCTTTTCCAATGCATTTTAAATAAACTTCAGAAAATTCCAATAAAGAAACTTCTTTAGAAACTTGAGACTTCAAAATTCTTAATAAATCAGCATTAAATCGCTTAATTTGTGCACGGTGTGTCAAAGTCAAAATTCGTTTGTTCCCATCTCCAAGAATCTAGTAATAATTGACCTTAAAATTGAGAATCAAAATGTACAAATTTTCTTACCTGTATAACATGCGGAATAGCTTCCAGTAAATCCAACAGTCGAGTGTAACCGTAATCAGCAACTCGACACTGTCTTCCAAAATGGTGGTGATACGCAGGGATAAATTTCGTAAATGGAATGCGGCATTGAGATTGATTTTTTAATAAATCAACAATCTCACGACATAAAAGAGATAATTGATTGGCTAAAGGAGGACTAATATTTCTAGATTCAACTGTTAAAAATATAAAAATAAATATATTGAAATATTGCCAAGTTCAAATATAATTCCCACCGTTATAATCGCTGCTTTTATCATTAATCCAATCAAGAATTTTAATTCCATTTAAATTTCTTACTATTTGGACTCCAGGGACAATAGTAACCAAATGTTCCAAAGGAACACCGGTATCAACATTGTTAAAACTCCCAAAAACGCATTGGTAGCACGTTGGTAAACTAACAATTTTAGACAGTTAAATAATGTAGTACAAAATATCGGGCTATCTTAACATTTTCTAATTACCTGTTCAATGGAATACCGTTTCCATGCAATTGAAGAAGATCATGAATATTAGTCGTAAGTGTTTTGAGCGAAATAATTACACTTGGTAATTGAGTGGCTTGTTCTTTTTCAGCCCATCCTTTGCCATCATCTAATACTGAATGCATTTCACAGTGTGCCATTTCTAATATCTCTTGAACTTCCTATTTAACAAAGACAATTGTAATAAATGAATGAATTTTCAAAAATATGTTTGACCTTTGAACCGTCTGAACATGCAGGCGATGGAGTATTTCTCCGAAAATCTGGATTAAGTACCACAGTTTTACCATTTGCATTTTCTTGTAGAAAAATTATGTCTTTCAATCGATGAAGTTCAGAAATTCCAACCGAACGATGATACCTAATTTATTTCAATGATTAAAAGTGAAAAATAAAACTAAAAATTGAGATTACCGCTTTTCATATAACTCTCGAAATTTAAACAAGGCTAGTCTCTTTCCAGGTACATCCATAAGCAAGGCAACAATTTCAGATCTATTAACAGTTAACGGAATAAAAAAAACGTCAACATAAACTCACCTACATCTTACCTCAAAACATTTAACGGCACAATGTCTACGTTTGAAGCAATAGAAATCGATATGCGCTTTGAACCCAAACGAGTTCGATGCAATTTAGAAATTGCATACTGAGCCTCGTTCATTGATGGAACTTTAATGCCAGCGGAAATATTACCGTCATTGTTTAAGGAGACGTGCACGTGTAAAACCTTTAATAATAAAATCAATCTATTATTAATAACGTTGAGGTTAAATGTTTTGTTTTACAACCATAACGTGCTCTCCAAACAAAGATAATAAATGTTGCTTTAAATGTTTAACATCAATATTTGAATCCAGATTTGCAATCTGTAATTCTACCGGAGATTCGGATTCCCCGAGTAAACTCGAACCCTCGTATTTAGCAACACCATTTGACGAGGCAATCCCGTGTCCATTTGATTCAAAAGTCGGAGACGGCGTGCGACGGTTTCCTGAACTACCAGAAATCCAACCACGATTGACCGATAAAAAATCTTTTTGATTTGTAGATCCAACGGCTTTTGCTGAAAACGTAGTACTTTCACCATCTACAATAATGCGCAAAAATAGTTCTCGTTTTGAAAAAGAATAAAATTTATTACCTTTCATACGCATTGACCCGTCTGAAAACTTATCTCTGGTAGAGGATGCCATTCTACCTTTATCTTTGCCCCAAGGATAAAGACTATTAGTTACATCCCTTCTTCCATCAGAGCCTTGATGCGTTGAACTATGGCCATTATAACCATTCATTTTTGATCCAATTTGATTTGAATCTTCTTGTTGCAAATTTAAAGGGTCGGAAATATTTAAGCAACGAAGACTACGGATGCTTGCACTTTTGTTTTGAGATAGAGATTTGCTTTCAGTATGAAGTAAAGGTACACGTGAGTGAAAAGCCGATGGAGGTGGAGGAAATAAAGGCTTTTCTTTATTTTGTCCTGAATTTTTTTTACCTAATTTAATAAAAAAAACAATAGTTCATCATTTATTCCTTAAAATCTAATTAACTATCAATTACTAACTTAAATCATTAGACAGACAGTTCACAGAAATTTGGTTTCCAAAAACATCTTCATTATCCATGCGCTTTCTAGCTCTAAATAAGATATCGTTCTCGATTAGCTATTTTTTTAATACCAGTAATTGATATCAATAACTTTTGTCAAATTAACCAAATCAAATTTCTGCTACCGGTACATTAATCATTCATATATTGGGCATTATTAGTAGAAGTTGACAAAAATAAAAAAATAACAAATTTCAAGGTTAAAAAACGAGATTCCTACTAACTTAACAATGAAAATTGTTTATAAAACAAAACTAAATACTGTTTATCCTACCCTTCATCGAGTCCAAACGTTTACAAATTATAGCTGATAAAGAAAAATCAAGAAGGGCTATCACATTTTTCTCGCACGCCAAGACATCTATAGTCACGAGCAAATTAAAATTGAATAGCAAAATTAATTTTGTTTCTTCATCTAAAAGTTACGCCAAAGGCACTATCGATTGCAATTTTGACCTTTAAATTTATTATAATTATCAATGTCCAACTACAAAATTTGAATAAATTTAAGCAGAATCGACGAACTATTAACCTTGAAAATTTGTCGGCAATTAGTAATTTCAAAATATACAAATTTCAAAGTAAAATAATAAAAAATTTTTTTGACATGTAATAAAGTTGCTACATGCCAATTTTACACGTCATAAAAATAGAATTTAAAAAACACGAACTATTTTTTAAAAAAATAGTATAACATTAAATTAAAATACCTCAGAGCCACTTCTGGTGAAGAAAAAACTAAAATAGCCTGTTTTCCAGATATTGATTCTATTTTACCACCACAATTATCGGAAAGACGCTGAAGTCTTTGGGAAATTTGTTTCATTGCACAATTTGAAGGCAAATTTGAAACAATTAATTTAAAAGATAGTTGAGAAGGCTACATAAATAAATCATTAATTTGTGCCAAAAACATATTTCGATGAAAAATTATAATTTACTTTATGGTTTTTACAACGATTTGGGATGTCACGAGTTAACTCAATTAAGGTTGTTGACAAATGAGCACAAGCCACCAGACCAACATTTGCCATTCCATTATGAATTAATATAATATTGAACTGCCTACGATAACGCAAGTCAGATAAATCTGGAGCAAAATTTACATCTCCTACAAATAAATATTTTTAAAATGCTAATAAAAATTCAAGAAATATACCATATGATTACCTGATATTAAAATAATAGTTGCCGGTGGTGAATGAATATCAGCGAATTTCTGCATGCATTGCCGCAATTTAATGTCGGCGGCATTTTTGCAAACTGATTCAATATGCACGACAACCACCTTTAATTTTGCGATAATAATTAATATTAAAAAATAACTTCAAAAATCTATCACAATATTATACTTGAGCGTTATTAAGTTCAGCAATTCTTTCTTTGCTTTCCTTGTTGACATCGCATACGCAGATAAATTCAGCTTCTCTATGTCCTTCAAAATAGTTTTCTCGAATACTTCGAACAACATCAAATCCAGATTTATTTTTAGGTACCTTTTCAATATAAAGTCAATATAATTATAAAATTATAACTCATCGATTATAAGCATACGTGACAATTTTCAAGATCCCAAAACACTCCAATGGGCGGTGAATTAACTTTTCTTTCATTTTTAGACGCAAGGACAAACGACGAGATCTTATCTGCGTTGCACCAGCAATAAAAAAAAAATACAGTACTACCAAATAATTATCATTAAATTAAAAAATTTTGTAAGAAATGTTTAACCTTTATTTTCATCAGCTGCAATCATTTGAATCTTGTTAAAATCTCCTGCCATTGAACTCCAATTTTGTGATGGTTTACCATTACAAAGGGATCTTTTATCATAGCTTCTTGGACATCATAGGTAAAAAAATAGTTACCTATCATCTAGAAATTAAATGTTGAAATTATTGACAATTAATAAGGTTGGCATTACAAAATTAAGCAAACCGAGAAAAATCCCTTTTCTAATCTACACAAGCAATCACACAAATCAGATAAAATTTGATAAAATTATAGATCGAGATAATCCTGTACTAACTTTAAATAAAATAACTGTAAAATATATATATATATATATAATTATAATTATGACATTATGATTATATTACCATTATCCTCATTTTAAATAATAAGCAATGAACAAATTTTGAATTTTATGCGATTCAGTCATTAGAACAATAACATTCTTAACATTGTCCTTACATTGTGCATTTTAGATTCTTACCTCATTTTAATTATTACTCTATTTACACACTTTCCAAAACTTCTTTTAGAAAGTCTCATTTTATCTAAAAAATGCATTTAAAACATAAAAATTTTAAAAAAAATTAGCAGTTGACCCAACATCTGGACTGCGCCATCTTTAAAAACAATGATGTCAAGTCAAGATCGAAAAACACTTTCTTTTGCAAATAAATCCGTAAATCCATATTAAAATTCTACTATTCTAACAAAATCAATTTAAATAAATATTAATACTCAAGATTAATGGAATCATAGAATCAACAGCAACTCACTCTAGATAATTTCCAACGTAGAGCGAGATAAGAGTATAGTAACCATGGTTACAGCAAGATGGTTTGTAAAAAAGTCAATAATGAATGACATCATAGCGCGCTTGGTTTAAAATTGTCGTGACCACGATGTTGTTTCTACAGTATGCACTTCCAGCAAGAGCCTCGAGCTCTCTGCATCGGAAATGAAGACTTAAATATTAATAATAAAGATAACGTTAATCAAAATTTGTTTTCAATTTACTTAATTTCTAACATCTGTATAAATGGAATGTCCGGGGCAAAATAATATTTTTAAAAGTAGGCCTACAGTTACTAGTTAAACACTTAAAAAAAATTTTCACCCGTTAGCAGCGTAATTAAAGTTTGAAGGTGACAATGCTTAAGGCTCCCAAACAAATTACTCGCATTTATGAATGTTAAAACAAATTTATTGTTTTATAAAAAAAACTTGGAAAGTATAAAAAAGTGTTGAGAAAGATACTTGAATATTTTTAGAAAATGTTTGTGGGATTTATATTAAATCAAATCAACCAACGGTAAGATAATTATTAGTGTTCAATATAAAAAAAATGCTAATATATTAATCACAAGTTTCAACATCGCAAGGAATTTGTATGCCCATAGACTCTAAGAGATTTGAAGCTGGCCCAGGCAAACCTTGCTGTGATTGATAGGATTGAAGAATATTTTTCAATGCTGTTAAATCAACGTTTACGGGCTGATAATCATCTAGATCTTCAGGTTTGGAGCTTTCAGACAATTCAGCTAAAGGCGCTTTTTTCTCCTAAACAAGTTTAAAATATTTATATCTGTTTCCCATCACCTTTAAGAATATTAATTTAAAAAGAACTTACTTTTGATGGAAGATCACGTTCAAAACTTTGGCCAACTGCAGTTGTAGATAATTCTCTATCCATTTGTTCCATGTAAGCTTGCATTTCACTAGAAAAATCATCTATGCCAAACGCCTCAGACTTCACTGTAAAGCATGTATTCAATAATTAATTAAAAAATAGTTAATAAAATATTTTTGAAACAAAATCTATAAACATTTGAACGAAAAAAAAAATGAAACTTTTGAAATAATGATGATACTTTTAGAATTAGTTGGCTTGGACAAATCGATATCGTCATTTTCATCACTGTAATCACTCATTCCAGAAGAACTCCGACTTCTTTCATCCCATTCGGGAACCTTAAAATCTACAACGAAAATATTGCCAAAAACTATAAGTTTTCAGAATTAAATCAAATTCTAACCCAAAATAGATTGCATTGCATCTGCGAAACTGTCCGGGTCAAATGAAACTCGGTTATCTCGAACATTTTTCTTGCTAAAATTAATTTTAAACTATAATTTTCAAAATTGATTTTATTACAGTTTAATAAAATACTTCGGAAACTCCGCTCCTTCGTGACTGGAAACGTGATTAACAAAATTTGTTAAACCAGAAGTAATATTTTCTGAAATTTCTTTCCCATCTGCTGATTCCTTCGTTTCAGGGTCAATTGTTTGCGGGTCATATCTTTTAAAAGTATCCTTCAAACTGTCTTCTGTAATAATTAACCAACTATCATCTAATAACAAACGTCATGATTTAGTTAATGATTAAATAATTGTTAATAATATCGTCATGTTCCAACCGTCACAAGGATTTAGAGATTCTGCTTCTTTTCGTAACTGATCTATATCGACGTCCAATTTGCTTAACAATGTGTAAATTTCTTCTCCGATAGATACGTCATTTTCTATATCAATCTGCATTGTTGTTAAAAAATAGTCTTTAGCTTTTCCTAATAATTCGGTGTACATTTTAGAATGCTCCATTTCATCCTAAAAAAAAGTATATTTTAATAAATTGAAATCAGCTTCATTAAAAAAAAATTATTACGCGAAAATATCCTTTTGATTTAAGACTCTGAAAATAACGAAGCCATCTCGGATCTTGTTCCAAATCTTGATCATCAGTAGATGAATTTAAAACATTACACGATTTCGGATTTGAGTGAGACAAAAGTATTTCAAAACCGCAAGCCTTAAGCATAAAATTAATTAATAATAATCAAAAAAAATTTTTTCAAAATTTTACCAATTTCATGCCTAAATCACAAGATTTATAATCGAGTCTATTTGGAGGTGGCAAATTCCATCCTGTCCTTTTATCGGGAATGAATTGTTGAAGTAATAACTGAGCGTATAAACACTTGGTAAACACAACCTAATGAGCAAAGTGTAATTAGATAAATAAAAGCATAAACCTTGAGTGCGGATCTGTTTGACAAATATTACCTCCGACATAACTCTAGTTTCTGGCGGAAAATATTTCATCGCGCGACATGCCTTTAAATCAATTGAATCTCTCAAATAAAATGCATTAACCGCTTTTGATAACAACGACGGTCGATGACGAAGAAGAGCTGCAACAGCAGAAGGGACAAAGCAATGAGTTCGATGATGATCTTTCTTGATTTGCTCGGGAAATCTATTAAAAAAGCAAACGTTTTGAAGAGTTAAAAAACGAACTTTAAAAAAACTAAATAATAGAGCATACCTTTCAATCCGCTGAAAAGCGGCAGATTGAATTTTTTTATCCGCAATTGTAATAGAAGAAAATCCTCGGATAGCGGGGACGGCATCTAAAATCGACGGGGTTCCCGTTGGGAGACTAGTCAGTTGCTGAGGTGTTTGAGCTCGAGGTAAGACGTGAATCTTTCCTCGATATAAATACACCTACAATTTAATTTAAAAAAATATATATTCTAACAATAAATCCCAAAAAGAGAAATAAACTAACGCGATTATCGGTAGCGTCAGGGTGTTTCATCCATTTAGGTAAATAATTTGCAGCTTCGGTTAGTAGAAAATCTCCATCTTCGCCATCAACCACCCTATAATAAATAAAATGTATAAATTAAAGACTTAAATTATTTTAATTAAATAATTATTATTCTTCTTACCTTGCAACCAAATTTGGAAAATCTAAGGTTAATTTAGTTATTAAAAAAACAATAAACCATTCGTCCTCAACATTGTCTCCATAATTTGTGCATCCGTACAAATGAGGAGGTAGACCAACTGTATAAATTTAAGATTGAGATCATAAACAAATAAATCAAGCGGTTGATTGACATTTACACAAAAGTGACGATGACCTCACCTGAAGATTGGGTTTGGTCTACAACACTCAACTTGAAAAACTCATTTTGCCAAATATATGGAACCAAATAACCGCTCAATGAAGAAACATATACATCTAAGAACTCATTTAATTGCTCGTTATGCTTATTACAATCAGATGAAAGCTCTGGAAATAAATAATATTCTACAAATCTCTCACACGACTTTCCAGCCATTTTTCAATTAACGCACATTCAACGGTGTCGCGATAAATCGCAATTGTAATCGATTTGCACGATACCTGACGATATTAATCAATCACGGTCGTGCATGCTAGAAAGAGGCGTAGCCTATCGGGCGTTACGTAATAAAAGGATTGTTTGTATTCATCCAGTTACTAATAATCAAGCTGACGTTTTTAAAAAAAAAAAAATATTGTTTTATTAAAAAAAAATACTTACTTTTCTTAATAAAGTAAACTTGAATAGATAAATTTGTAAAAACTTAACATAATTATTTTAGCAATAGTTGAACATTTAAACATAAATAATGCAAATGTAACAATTGAAAAACAAAAGTTCTACAAAAAATAAAACCGGAAATCGTACGTTCGTTAGGTGCATCCAACGCAACAGCTGTTGAAAATGACGAGGTGCGTTCAATTGTGCAATGTCATAAATAAAAAGGTCCTCACGTGTACTGATGAGAAGACGCAAGTCATTGGATGTTATCATCTCCTGAAGAAGTTGTATATTAACAATATTATATAAATAGCTTCCTCCAAGACAATCACAAACGCAAATTCTTTAAAATTGTAAATTAAATTTGTTTCATGTTCCTGAAAGCAGCATCAATTAACAGGAATGTTAAACCCCAGTGAGTTGGATGAAGAGTGTGAGGGAGAAGTGCAACTTTATGTTTATGATATGAGCAAAGGCTTGGCCAGTTCTTTTTCACAATTGTTCATAGGTAAGGAAAAAAAGAAACTAAAGAAATTGCTATTTTATTTTAAAAATAGAAAGCAAATATACTTTTAATTTTTTTTATTATACAATACCGGTATAATAAACAAATATAGTCTAGCAATTATTGAGGATATGTTACTATGCATTTCAGTAGAATTTTGCTAAAATTTAAATTAAAAGTATAAAGAATGTTTTAAATTTTAAATTTCCTTTTATTTTATATGAAGGAAAACACATAGATGGCATCTGGCATACAGGAATTGTTGCTTACGGAAGAGAATACTTTTATGGAGGAGGCGGAATTGAAAGTTGCAGACCGGTAAACCACAACTTTATAACTCTTCCAATTATAAAATAATAATAAAACAGTACCATAAATTTTCATACGGCACCAAAAATAAGAAATGAAATTGAATTACAAAAATTATATTTGTACTACAATTAAACAATTGCAAATTTGAGTATTAAACTGGACATAAATTAGTTTAAAAATGAAATACTTTTTATAAAATGTGAAGTTCCGTTTAAAATTAACTCTACTGAGAAAATGCCATTTTTAATTTTGAATTAACTAAGAATTATAATTATCGGTATATAAAACTTTTTATAAAAAAGACTACTTTCCAACAATTTATTTTATTTATTTAGGGTGGAACAGTTCTTGGACAGCCTGAAAGAATTTTAAAGTTAGGTATGACAGAAGTGCCATACAGTATATTTTTGGAATATGTATTTGGTTTAGGTGAATCAACTTACAGGTAATAAATTATATCAAGTAGCCTAATATTCATTGGATTGCAATAACTTGTGCTAAAAGAACATTGACTGTGTTAGACCTGGAACCTACGATCTATTTACACATAACTGTAACAACTTTTCCAACGAGGTTGCTTTATTTTTGACGGGGAAAGGAATACCTGAGCTAATTTTACATTTACCTCAAGAAGTTCTAAATTCGTAAGTTTTTTTTAAATTTTTAGCAGTACTTATAGTAATACGATATAATTATTGAAGTTATTGAATTCAATTTGGATTTTAAATTGCGCAATCGTATAAAATATAATTATAATTATTGATAAAACATTTAAAATAATTAAGAAAGTTAGATAATAATTAATTAAGTGCGATAAATAATTTAAATTTATAAAACTTAATATCATTTGTTTCTATATGCAATTGCGTAAAAACAATTAGGCCTACGACATTTAATTTTTTATAAAAATTTTTAATCAAAATTCCTGCAACTGCCAAACTTTTTCTAAAGATATAAATTCAAATATTCTGTACCTACTTATTTCATCTATGAAAACTACTCGATTTATTTTTTATATCCATACAAACACAATTGCCTTATCTATATTTTTCTACAATAATATTTACTGCGCATTTCATTTTTAATCAACTTTTCTAAATCAGATTTAATGGTGATTTGGTTTTATTTCAAAAAACTTTGAATTTAATTAAAATTGTAATCATCAGAAATAATATCAAGTGGCTAATCCTCAGTGAGAACATAAATTAAATAATGTATTCCTGGATGTTAGTGGCATCCCTCAATGGCACAATTAAAGTTCAAAGCTCTGGCTTTTGCTTAAGCAAAATAAACTTCTTACATATTATTATAAAACCCGAACTCTTTTCCACCCTCTTCTTATAATTGGCTCCCTCATCCTAACTATTTAGAGTATCTCTTTCTCTCCTCCCACCTTAGATTTCTATATTTGGCGATGCTAGCATCTTTTTTTATTAGGAATGTTAAACAGTATTCTTTCTTTTTAAACTTTCCCCATCCAACAACAGACCTCTGGGAGAATCTATACGGCCACTCCTCGAATCTCTCTCCTTGCGTCCGGAAGGAAGCCGTGGAGTGAGTTTCGGTTCTCGCGCAGAAGAAGCAGCAGAGAGAAGAGTTTTACGAGAAGTTGCTGGAGAAGATTCAGACTTCAACCGTGAAAATTCTCCAGAAATTGAAAACATAGAAAATACTCGAAAACAAAACAAAACTGCGCCAATTAAAAAAGCGAGGAAAACAACAGCTATGGAACAAGAAAACGAAGAATCAGGCGACACAAACGAAGTTAGAGATCCCGCACCAAGTACTAGGACTAATTTAGATGATGACGAAGGAGACGTGGAATTACCCAAACGAGAAAAGAAACCACGTGAACCACCAATTGTTTATACAGATGTTAATGTAATTATTTATTCCCAAATCTTTTTTTTTTTTTTGAAAAAAAAAATTACTATTTTGAATTTTAAAAATATTTTTGTTGTTGTTTGACATAGGCTGCAGAAGCATTCGAATTATTAAATAAACATGTCTCCGAACTACTTAATGACGAGGAAAAGCAGTGTTTAACGGAACTAAGCGATTTTGTTCTCGCAGACTCTGGAGCGTGGGCGCTTGGAGCTCAACATTTACAAATGATTGGTAATTTAACTTTTGCTATAAAAATCTTGGTTTAAATTTAGAAAATTTTCACAAAATTTTTCTTGCCCTCATTTCTACTTTTTTACTCGCTTCTTCTATTCTATTTTTAACTTGTTTTGCCTCTTCTTAACATGCACTGTAGTTGGGCTAGTCATTTATTTTAACAATTTCTACAATTTTTTTTAAACTCCGCTGACGCATTGTTAAGTCAAATTTGTGCATTCACTTAACACTATAATTACTCTTACAGGAAGGCTGTTACAAGATATTTCCATTCCTTTGGATGGTCGTGTGTCGCTACTAAAATTTCTTCAGGCAGCTGCATTAAATGATGACATTATTCTTCTACTTCATATGGACAGAAAAGATCATACGTTAATGAACTACGTCAATGATTTTGAAAAATTAGAGCCTGATATTCAAGAAGCATTATCTAAACTAGTAAGGATTGGTTTTCCTAAAAGTTTTACAAATTATTAATTTCGGAATTACTTTCAAAGGTTTGCAACCTTTGCCAACCAGCCACAGCTTCGGACTGGCTATTGTATATTTCCGAATGGCAGCAGGGAGGACAACCATGTAGCAATAATAGAGTCACAGTAAGAGTAGCCGTCAACAGTTTGTTGACTGACAAAGCACCTTTACAAGAAATTGGTGTGCGCATTATGTATAATATAGGCTTGAAAGAGGTACAGCATTAGTCATACTAAAATAATTATTAAGTAAGTAGTAACGTCATGTTTTTTTTTTAAATTAGGTATTTGACGATACAGCTACAGAGTTGTCGTCTGCCATTCTTCAATTTTTACACAAAGATGATATCAGTGAAGAATATGGTATCATTAAAATCAATCATGCTTAAAAATTCTATTTTTACATTTAAGTTTTTTTTTAGCGTTCCAATTACTAACTCCACTGTATAGGTTTATGGTTCTCAGTTATAACGATGTAAGTACAAATTTTATAGATTTAGATTTATCATAAATGATTAAATAATTTATAATGCAATCATTTAGGTTCCAGCTTTGGTAAAAATGCTTGGTCCAGATATTGGAAAATTTAAAGGAAAGTCGGAAAGAATAGACAAATTAGTAGAACAAATTGAATTTAAACTGAGCATGACCGCGTCTTTTTAAATTCAGCTGTTGGTTTTCTTTTTTTTTTATTTTGCGAACGTTAAGTGAACTCCCAATAATTGATCTATATTTTTATGCGTTGTGTGGAATTACTAATTTTCCGATCTAAATAAGGTAGACTATCCCCTTCTAATTTGCTGTAACTTAAAGGTTTTTTTTAATCTAATACTGTATTAAATTTTAAATACTGTAATTTCAAATATTTTTGCGTTTTAAGGTATAAGTCTTAGTATTTTGTAAAATAATATCCGTGAAGTTTAAGTTAAGTATGAGTTCATAATTAGCTTTAATGCGACAATGGATAATTTAAAATTGAAATATTTACCGGAAAATAAAGTTCACTGAAATATTTCAGGCAATTACATTGTAACGGTAAAAGCCGCGTGGGGACGAGCAGCAGCAGGTAATGAACCACTTTGAAATAAAGCTTTATGAAATAAACCCACATCAGGAGTTATTCGAGATTTAGCCGATACTTCTTGAACTTGGTCACAACGCATCGTTCCAGTATTAAGAACCGTTCCCACGTATCTAAAACAATGCTTAATAAATATTTTCAAACAAACAACGCAATTTCAATTATCTAACTTGGAAGGTACTGGATTATGAGAAGGCTTGGTCATATTTACCAACTTTACACCCATTGGTTTACCTAAAAACATTTTTTTAAAAAACCTATTGTTTGCATGTTCACTTCAAAATCACAAATTTTACTAACCATCAAGTTCCCGTTTGTTATATATAGCAACAGATTTTTGTGCATCAGTCAACCTTTGATAAATAACTTCAGCAACTCCTTCCTGCAATATTTGAACTCCGTAAACTGGCCCAACATCTCCGAACAAATCCTACAAAATGTATACAATAATAATTAAATTTTATAAGATACATGCACGGTACTTTGATAATTATTTGAAAATATTAAGCACCTCTAAGTCACGTTCAGATACTAGAGGATGTAGATTTGAAACAATTATACGATAACCACGCTGTCCGCTAATTTGCTTTCCTAATCTAGATTGTAAAGATGTACTGATCCCTCGATTAACATCGGGAGATTCAACCTGTAATTTATTGTCATAATTAATAATTATTATTCTACTTTAAATTATTTTTAATACTTGCCGGTATTGTAAACATTTTTTTAGGAATACTCTGTACTCTTTCTACATAGTAATCGTCTTCACTTTCATCGCTTGAAAGCTGCCTTTTTTTTAATAAAGGATTTGAAGCTTTATTAATGCTGCTTGATTGAGAATAAGCTTCCTTCGTTAGCGAGTCGACCGTTCGAGAAAAAATAGATGATTGTTGATTGAATGAATTCTAATAAAATAATTACTTTAATGAATGTTTTTTTTTTTTCTCAAATTTATCTAAGAATAATACTTGTGTGTTTAACGATGAACGGGCTATTACAGTTAATCCTCCATCAGTTAGCATTACCTGCTTTCCACTATTCTACAATATTTAAGAGATTCTTATTAACGTTAAAAAAATAATTTAAAAAATCTAGGAATTAATATTACTCGCGCCATTGCGTTGTTTATCAATCTCGCTGGTTTTAGTCTTCCATCGGGATTACCTCCAAGTTCTGAATTTGACACCTAAAACAATCATACATTAATAATGGAATAAATAAACTACACTTCTTTTATAGTATGAATAAATTACCGTCCGCGTTAAGAAATTAGGCTTTACTGGTTGACTGGCAGGTTTATTTACATAGCTCTGATTTTGTTTTGCTAAATTGTTAAGTTTTTCTCGTGCATCTTTTATCTTTGATTTCTCGTTTAACTTTTGCCTAGCGTCAATCAATCGTCCCTTCTGTAATAAAGTTTCTCTGGCATCTTTAACTTTTAAACGCTGTAATTTTTGCCTCGCATCTTGAATTATTTGTGGCTTTTGTGCAAGACGAGCAGCGCGACTTTTTATCATTTGTTTTCCAACAAATTTTCGATTCAGGTTTGGTTTTCCTGATCGAAATTGATTCCTAGCCGACATCGCTATTCCGGGTTTTCGTTTAACATTTTCGGCATTCCTTAATTTTAAACAGATATTTTTTTTAAAAAAGCAAAATAAGAAACACAAACTATAGCTATCACACCATTTATGAAAAAGGTGTAACGTTTCATGCACGTTAAATTTAAAATACCTTTTCACTCCAAATTGGCGTTGCTTTATAATATCATCAAGAGATTTATCAAAATCACCCATAATTATTTTGTATAAGTAGATCAGCGAGTAAACCTTTCAAACTATCATTTCATTTCAAAATAACTTTTAAAACATTTTCTTACCTAATGCAAAAATGTGTGGGTCAAATTACACTTCCGGTAGGGTGGGG
>JAQGAY010001005.1:0-17640 GCA_034698085.1 Polydesmus angustus | reverse complement strand
TAAAAAAAAAAATTTTTTTTAGAAGCAAAAATAACAATTTTATTAGCATTTGAAAAAATGAAAATGCTCTGCATCACTCTGTATTTGATTTTATCAAACCTATTCTCACTAGTCAATCCTGATTTTTGGAAAGAGAAGTTTCTTTCTTTTTTTAAATATCGGGAAAGTGACGTAAAATCTTTGCTAGTTTTTGGTGCGTACACTTTTGCTAAAATCAAGTTATTTCAAGTGATTTCATTCAAAAGAGACTTGGCCAAAGTGGTTCTACTAAAACCTGATTGGCGGTGGAAACGAGGTATTACCGGCAGTGCTTTACAGGTACTAGAAACTTCGCACTATTGACATTTATCCTCGGCTCGGCATTTGGTGAGTGTAGATAAGGGATGTGGTGAATGAGCTTGCCTTAAGCCTCGCCAAATAAACATCAGCGGAATATTTTTTGCGCGAAAAGAAAGCAAACGGAGGGAAAATGATTTCTGGAATTTATCAAACGTATTAGGTTGGCTTTCCTAGCATCGCTCTCCTAAGCCGCTGTTGCTACTGCTGCATGTTTTCATTATTGCTTTTTTTTATATTATTATTATTTGAAAGAAGAAAAAAATACAGCTCGTAAAAAGACGTGAAAAAGTGCGCGTGTGGCCAGCGGGAGACGAAGCACGCGCGAGGTGACGCTCTCTGCTAACTGTTAGCCACGTGTGACGCTCTCACTTCTATTTCCATTAGAAAAACAATAACAAAACAAAAAAATAATAATAATAAGGAGAGAAAACAGTGTTCGAGGAAAGCGGTTCGAAACAACTGCAACTTCCGGTAGACTTTTTACATTTTATCGAACTCGAACTTTCTCCGTGGGTTACCAATATGAGGTTTTACCATTTTATTAATATTGATTCAATATTTTGTCTTAAGCTTTTAATTACTGACAGGGCCGTGGCGTGATATGATGCAAAGAGGCAGTCGCATCAGGCGCCATCATTTGGGGCGCTAAAATTGAGAAAATTTGTAAAATAAATTTTATTATTTTGTAGAAAAAAAAGAGGTTAAAGTTTGCCATTTTTCACAAGAACATTTTTTCAAAAAAAATTTTTCTTAAAAAAAGTTTTCACAAAAAAAAATGTTGGCAAAATAAATTTCTCCAAAAAAAATTTTGGCTAAAAAAATTTTCACAAAAAAAAAATTTCGGCAAAATAATTAATTTTTTCTAAAAAAATTTTCACATAAAAATCTTTCAAAAAAAAATTTCCACAAAAAAAAAATTTTTGACAAAAAAAATTTATAAAAAAAAAATTTTTGCTAAAAAAATTTTCACAAAAAAAATTTTCTCAAAAAAAAAAAAAAAAAATTCCAAAAAAAAATTTTTCTCAAAAGAAATTTTCGCAAAAAAAAAAAAAGTTTAATTATATTGCTACAATTAGCGGACAGGGCGCCATTTCAAAGACTTACATCACACTGAAAAAATCTACCACACGGCCCTGATTACTGAGCGCGGCAAGTGATTTGTTTACACTCATATACGGTAGCCTCCACTATTCGCATTTATTTGCTATTTTGTAGCACAACAGCCCAATGTTTAATGCCATCTTTAGCCTTATTATGTACTGCGTATCATTTTTCTTATGCGCGAACCGGAAGTTGTAATTTTTACCAACACAAGGCATGGTCGGATGCTATTATGCTAACGGTTATCGTTTGTTGTATATCGAATATAAAAGAGTGATGGGTGTTAAATTTGAAACTATAAGGGTCATAAACTTCTAATGCGCTCTCCCTATGCATCCCTATGCATCCCTATGCATCCCTATGCATCGCGCGAGGAGAAAATGATGGTGGTGCGCAGCGCGGGGCGTGTTGCGGGAGGGACGAGCACTAAGAAAATGGATTTTTGGCAAATGAAATTTGATGACGCGATTACTTTTGCGCGCGGGAAAAATGGCTGTCACGCTTCATCACGTGACTCACGTTGGCAATTTCACGCGCGCGTGCGGCGCTTGTCACGCGCCTTTTTTCGTCTTCAATTTCATATGCAACGTTTAGGAAAAGGCGCGAATTGATCTAGTTTGATTACATTTCCTGTTTTGTACTGATCTTAGTTCTGCGCAACTAACCTATGCCGAGGCTACTAAAAGGAGATTAAAAATAAATTTTTAAGAAAAGCATTGCGCGTGCTCACATCACAATTTTCATTATTATGTGATTAATGGTAATCTATGTCGTTGCTTTGATAAGAAAGATTAAAATAAAGGTTAAGAAAGATGAAGAAAAATTGATGAATTTGTGGGATTGCGCATGCGCACATTTTTTTAATTTTAAATTTTGGTTTTACTAAAAGTGGTTTAACTAGAAATGGTTTAGCTAAAAGTGGTTTTTCTAAATATTATTTGAGGATATTTAATCTCGCTTAGTTAAAACCTCTTTTGGCGTTTCTTAATTTTTTTAAATCGAGATTAGGTTTTGTAATTTAAATTAAGAATTCTAGATGTATTTTGACTTCGTTTTACATTGATTTCAGTTAGTTGTATGTTATGACTGATCTACGTTGTTTTTAACCCACAAAAAACCAAAGAGATTAAAAATAAAGGTTAACAGAAAAGAGTGAAAATGAGCCTTTTGCGCATGCGCACGCGCACATTTTTTTTTTTTTGGTACGGTATGTAAATATTTAGAAATTTTGTTCTGGACTTGTACGATAAGTATAATTTTTATTTTATAAGAAAGTTTAATCTCGATTAGCAACAGAATCTTGTTTCGTCGCCACCTGAAACTTAATCTAGATTAAACAGCGAGAGTTTCTAATACTTGGTTTTCGCCAGACTTTTGAAACCGGTTTCATTTAACGATACTAGTTCTAAATTTATTGTGTAAAAGGAAAAGGATAGTTTAGTGGAACTAGTTTTAGCAAACCTGTTTTCCCCAAACTTCTTTTCACAAATCGGTTTTGCCACTAAAATTTGATTTTTTGAAATGATTGAGAAATGAAGAAGGTGACGTTACATCACGTTCGTTTTGCTTAAACCAGGCTTACTGCGAGTGTTTTTTTCCAAAAAAATGTTTGGCCAAAGCGGTTCCGCTAAAACCTGATTCGCATTGGGAACATATTGCCGTACCGGTATTAGGTAAAAAAAGAGAATTTTTTTTAGTGATTTTGTTTTGCTATATTTTTTATAGCGAATTTTTGAGAAAGTTTTTAAGCGATTTTTCGCTACATTAACTTTTTTTTTTTTTTTTTTTGGTTGTGAAAATTGCTTCCCATACTTTAAATTGCCAGCAAACTTTTGGACGGGAATCTCCATTTTTTTTTATGTCGACTGAGGAATTCCTTCCTCCTCCTGCTTGAAAAAAAAAGTGTTGGGGAAAGACGTCGCTTGAATAATAATGGACCCCCTGACGTCACCCCCCGCACCCCTGACGTCACCCCCTGCACCCCTGACGTCACCTCTTGCATCCCTAACTCTTCCCCACAGACCAATCACTTGCGGTTATAAATCGACTTTTAACTCGCGCCCGACGTAATTTCGACGGAAGCAATTAATCATCGCCTCTTCCGCGCATGCGCCGCGGAGAAAAGTACGACTAAAAAGCGTCCCGAAGTTCATAAATATAGATATAAATGTCATTCATATTTTATCTGTGCCGCCATTTGCATACACCTCAGAAAACGTGAATGGAGAAAAAAAAAAAAGAGAAGTTGAGGAAATTGATGATGAATGAAGATTTTACCCACTTAATTTTTCAATCTACATTTAAAAAAAATTATTATAGAATTTTTTTTTTTTTTTTTGGGTAAATGGAATTGAAATCAAGTGCAGATTTAATGTTACAGTAGTTTTATCTTATGTCAAATACGACGTTGCTATTTTTAGAAAGATGATTATTTAAAAAGAAAAGTTTAAAAAGATTTTTGGTATTAGAATTTGAAATATTTTTTTTTAGAAAGGTAAAGATTTTGTGATTTAAAAATTTGGTTTGAAGATTTAAAAATTCAGGATTGAAAAGTTAAAGATTTTTGTTTGAAGTTTTAAAGATTTTTGTTTAGAAATTTTAAAATTTTTATTAGAAAATTTGAGATTTTTTAAAGAAAAAAAGTCAAGATTTTTGTTTTATTAAAAATTTAAAAGATTTTAGTTTGAAGATTTAAATATTTTGGTTTAAAGATTTAAGTTTGATGATTTAAAGATTTTTGTTTGAAGATTTAAAAATTTTGTTTGACAACTCAGAGATTTAATTTAATGAAATCAAAAAAAAAAAAAAATTTACTTTGAAACTGATTTTAATTTAATTTCTCTTGAAAAGGAAATAAATTTTTTTTAGTTGACGTTGAAGTTTATTTTTTAATGTGCCAAAACTATTTAAACTCAATTTGAATGAGGGAGAGAAGTGGTTAGTGCGGAATAATTACCGGTAGTCGCCATGGCGACCGAGGCGACGTCTATGGGCGGCACTCTGGGAATTCTTTATGCTAACGAATCGATATCCCGGATTTTGCAGGGATTTCGCCGCAATCGGCCTTTATTCTGCGAACAGGAAACGAGAAACAGGCGAACAGGAAATGACACTTTATCAATCGAAAAATTGAATCACAAAAAAATTGCTTAAGTATTATAGCGCAATGTCGATACAAAGAAAATTATTCTTACAGCTAAAATTTTGATGCTTAAAATCTTGTTCGTTACAACGAACAGCATATACTCCGATGAGAGGCTGATTTTCCACGAAATTTTTGCTACAGCGAATTTTGTTTTTTAGATAGGGCCTATATCGCTCATAGCCATGCTAAAACGAAGTTGGGAGTAAAAAAATTGATTTTGAAATTGAGTAAAACTTGATTCAAATAGACTGAAAACTAGTTTTAAAATAGAGTGAAAACTAGTCTTAAAATAGGAGGAAAAAGGAGTAAACTTTTCAAAGTGAAAACTGGTTTTTAAACGGATTAGAAACCAGTTTTAAAATGAAGTAAAAATTAATTTTAAAATGAAGTAAAAGCCAATTTTAAAATGGAGTAAAATTAGTTCTAAAATGTTGTACATGTAATATTTATTTTAAAATATGTCAAATGTAGTAAAAATTAAATTTAAAATGGAGAAAAAGCTAGTTTAAAATGCAGTTAAAATTAGCTTTAAAAAAGAGCGTAAACTGAAAATTGAAAATGAATTATTAAATTTTCATACTTTAACCTTAAATTACTTAAAATTCGCAGACTTTCTCGAGAATGTTTGTTAGCTAGGATTTCGTTGTACCAACATTTGTCCACGCGTTGAAAATTAGCATTGAAATGTTTGGTCTTTTGGGAAATTTGTCGCGCGATTAAAAGCGCGCGGAGTTGGGTTTAAAACGTATAAAATCCGGTGTAGGTAGGCGCAGGCTGCGTAACTAGAGTTTTAACGAATCGACGTGTGACGTAAGAAACGAACGGCGCGCAAAAAGTTAAGTGCAACGACCTTTGCTGTGATCGATATTTATTCCAGCTTTCGCCGTATATCTGCCGTATACCGTAGGGCGGCGTATTACGTCACTGCCGCCGCCCAAATTACCCTTCCGCCCTCCATGCTTCAACCCCCTTGCATTAACACGAATCAATAAGCGTAATCACGTCGGAAACGATACCATTAGGACGAATGGAAGACGGAGAGTTAGCGCGCGTCACCTTACGCAACCGCCTTACGCTCGGGATATACGCATGCGCTCTCTTCTGGAATAAATGAGATAGTAAATGCCGGTGGAGTCTCCTGGCAATTTCAAAATGGAGTATGAAATGCTTTTTTTTATTATTTTTAAAAATTTTAGTTTAGTTTAATAATTTAGAGCTACGACGGGTTGAAAATGAAGGGTAAACTAGGTTTAAAGTAGAGTAAAACCAGTTTTTAAAATTTAATTAGAGATTGATAGAGAGATCAGATTTTAGTTTTAAAATAAAGTAAAAAGTAGTTTTAAAATGGAGTAAAAACTAGTTTTAAAATGGAGTAAAACTCGGTTAACAATGCAATAGAAACTGGTTTTTAAAAAATAGTAAATACTGATTTTAAAATAAAGATAAAACTAGTTTTAAAGTGGAGTAGAAACTGTTTTAAAATGTCATAAGAAAACAGTTAAGATTGGGTTAAGAATTTACTGTAAAATTCAGTAAAAACTAGATTTAAACCAGTTTTAACTACTTTTAAAATGAAATGAAAACCCGATTTAAAATGAAGTTAAAACTAATTTTTTTTTTTTTTGAAAAAAAAAAAGTGGAGTAAAAATTAGTTTAAAAGTGGAGTATAAACTAGTTTAAAAGTTTAGTAAAAACTAGTTTAAAAGTGGAGTAAAAACTAGTTTAAAAGTGGAGTAAAAACTAGTTTAATAGTGGAGTAAAAATTAGTTTAAAAGTGGAGTAAAAACTTGTTGGTTTTAAAATGGAGTAAAAGGTAGTTTTAAAATGTAGCAAACACTAGTTTTAAATTGAATAAATTTTTATTTGCATTGAAGTAACAACTCGATGTTTTTAGCGGGGGAACAAAATGCTTTAATACGATTAATTCATAAATTATTAATAGTTTAACGATCTAATCCAGTTTAAAATGGGACAATAAATACTGCAGTTGTTTTAAAATACCTTATAAATCTGTTTAAGATCAAGTAAAACTAAATTTAAAGTGAAGAACGGAAAAAAAATTCTTGCATGAAATTAAGTAAAAACTATGCACTACTAGTTTCTAATGCTGTAGAAAGAAACACTAGTTGGAAATAAAGTAAAAACAAGGTTAAAATTGAGCAAGATTGAGGCTAACGAATTTAAAGCGCTGCTTAATCGATGATGTAAAAATTAGATTAAACTTGAATAGGAATGAGGTAGGCCTACGCCAGCTAATTTAAAGCGCTGCTTAAGCTAGATTAAAATCTCGTTTCCGGTTCTAAACAAGTAAACAAAAGGCGCGAGAAAATTTTCGTTCCGGTTCTAAATTCCTCGTAATTCAATGTAAGCAAAAGAGAAATGTGAAGGAAGAAAAGTTCGTTTCCGGTTCTAAACAAGTAAACAAAAGGAGAGGAGACGAAAGGAAGAATTGAATGTTATTATTACGTTAATGACATTTTCATTCCTTTGGATTTTTTGATTAGCCCATTCGCTTTTATGGCTCTTTTCCGTTCTTCAATGGAGCTCATGGCGTTATCGTTCCTGCTTTAACTCTTCAATTTTAATTCCTCCTCGCGACGAGAGAGGGCGCCCCACCCCACACCCTACTAATAAACGCGCTCGTAAAAATACACGCGCCATGTTTTTGTTTTTTTCTTCTTCTTCTTGTAAATCTCGTTTGATATTGAATGGAGGAAAACACGTGTTTCGAGGCGAGAATAATGAAGTTGTCCATCGCGTGTACGACGCTGCAGCAGCAGACGACACGCGCACAATGGCGGCAAGCGATGGCGGGAAAAGGAGAGATAGGGCGCGAATTCCTTTTCTCATAAATCTCATCAACATTTTCGAACCCCACCACCCCATACTCGTCATCCATTTCAAAAATTCCGATCTCCTGCGCCGGTGCAATGCGCACTGGTTGGGCGTGTGGTGGCAGGGGTTTAACTAGCGGTTCGCCAAATCATAATGCTTATTATGAGAAAATTTTATTAATTAATATGAAATTAACATTAAGGATAGCGTTGTGTTTATTTTGCAATTGAATGAAATTGGTGTAAATTTAAGTACAAACTTGTCTATTAAGATTTTAATAGAAATTAGGCTTCTATTGAATGTGATACAGGAATGCAATTTTTAAAAGTTAAGTATACACTAATTTTGCAATTTGGTAGAATCTAGTTTGAAATTTAGTTAAGATTTAGTAAAGTTTTAAAATAGGAGTAGAGATGAATTTAAACTCTAGTGGAAACTAAAGAGTTTAGACTTTAACATGTGGTTAAGGCCAGTTGAAACTGGAGAAGATACTATTTTAAACTTTAGTAGAAACTACAAGTTTGAAATGGAGTAGAAGCTACAAGTTTAAATTTGGAGTGGTAAGTACAAGTTTGAAATGGAGTAGAAGCTACAAGTTTGAATTTGGAGTGGTAAGTACAAGTTTGAAATGGGAGTAGAAACTACAAGTTTGCAATTAAGTAGAAACTACAAGTTTGCAATTAATTAGAAACTACAAGTTTGAAATGGAGTGGAAATTGAGTAGAAACTACCAATTAAAATAGAGTAGAAACTAATTTAATATGAAGTAGAAACTAATTTAATATGAATTAGAAACTACAGGTTTAATATGAAGAAGAAACTAAAGGTTTAATATGGAGTAGAAACTAATTAGTAATGTACAAGAAACTAGTTTAAAATGATTATGAATTAGTTTAAAGCAAATTGAAAAGGAAGTCGAAACCAGTTAAATTGGCTTGAATTCTAGAAAAAAAAAAACTTAGGTTAAAAGAAAGATTAAAAACCTGGCTTAAGATGGATTAAAGAAACTAGTTTAAAAGTAAAACAAACACAAACTTTAAATAATAACTAAAAACCAGTCGAATAAAAATAATAAAATACCGTAAGCAAAAAACCTGGTTTAATATCAGTTTAGAATCAAACCAGTTCCAAAAGTTGAAACCATGGGCACGGCGCTTCTGCTCCTATTGACGTCATCGGTTCGCGCGCTCCGCTTCCTTCGTGCATTTTCCGCAGCAGCAGCGCCGTCGACGTCCCTCGAACGAAACGCGCGTTTAATTATAAAATCCTTAGTAGGTGGCTTACTAAATGAGGTGGTAGGGATGCGATACGGATAGAGGGAAGGAGAGAGAGAGAAAAATAGGAAGAAAAAAATTGCTTGTAAAGATTTTTGTCGGACAAACGAATAAAAACATCGCGCTGGCTCGGCTTCCGTACATTCCATCCGCATCAAAACGAAGCTAATTTCATACGGAAGCTGCGAAATTCCGCTCCGTAAAAACATTCCGCTCTCTCTCTTTCGTCGACAACAAATCCGTGAGGACGACACGTGAGGCTGTCGCTGCTGATGGGTGTGTGCGGACGTGCGCGGAATCAAAATGGCACGCGCTAATATACAGGCCCGGATTTTACCCACTTCCAGCCTACAACCTTCATCCAGGCCCTAATTAACGGCTTTGCCTTACACTTTGAAGTTACCGTAGTCATTTTAGTGACTGGTTTTACGAACTCAGTGACTTAATAGTATTGGTTAATTTTTAGATTTAAATACCTTAGTGGATTGTTATATACGAGGGTTATTTATTGAGTAAGTTTTCCTCATCAAGAAAAAGCAAAATAACAATGATAAAATTACAAACAATATTTATTTATCTTCGTACACTATTAAACTATATACAGTATACACTGTAATTTTCACCCCTTTTTAACCATTTCCGGTACCGAAACACCAGCTTTTTGACAACTACTTCGTAAGAATCTGCCGCCAATTTTTGCTGATCAATTTTTTTTTTTTTTTCATTTTTAATAAAAAAATTGATAAAAGTTCAAACAAACTGATAAAAAATGATTGATAAACAAATTAAAAACGAATTTAAAAAAAAATTGATTAAAAATGTTGGAAGAAAAACGAAAAAAAAAAAAAAATGATAAAAAATTAGTACCGGTAAATTGACCAAAATTTTTTTAAATAAGTGAAAAAAAAATTTAAACATCAAATTTGGCGGCAGATTTTTACGAAGCGGTTATCAAAAAGTTGTTGTTTAGGCACCGGAAATGCTTGGAACAGGGTGAAAATTACAGTGTATGGAGAAAAAAAGTGTACGAAGGTAAATAAATATTGTTTGCAATTTTCTAATTATTATTTTGGTTTTTCTTGATGAGGGAAACTTACTTAATAAATAGTCCTCGTACATGTACAGTTTATTGACTAGTTTCACGAATTAATAAGTGATTTTTACAACTTATTGATTGATTTTTTAGGATTTATTTACTGATTTTAAGAATTTATTGACTAATTATTTTGATTTATTGATTGATTTTTATTGATCAATTATGTGACGAACTGATTATTTTGTGATGGATAGCCTCTACATTGCCCGCTACGTAGGTCGCTAGGGGGCCGTCCTTAATAACCTTCTCATAGGCTCTCCCATAGGCCGACGAGTGAATCCGGCCTTCGTAGGTAGAGCGCATGCGCGTGGGACAAAGCGATATGGAATCTGAAAGGAAGCAGATGATGTCCTTATTATGCCGCTAATAACGTCAAATTAAGTTGATTCTCCGTCGACACCGAGGCGTAGAGGGCGCTGCTGGCGAACAACCCTTTGACGTCACTACGCAGGCGCACTAAACGTGAGACTATTCTCGCTCAATCAGCTATAAACATGCGCCAGAAGAATAGAGATTTAATGTATGCTAATAAGAATCACTCCTTCTCCCTCTCTCACTCTCACTCACTCCCTCGTCTTCCGGTAGATAAAAGCCAATACACTTCCACCCTCTCCCTCTCCCATCACTCCCTATAATACAAGCGCGTTTTATTAATCCAAACTAATAATACAGGGTGTGCATCGAAGCAACGTTTTTGAGAGAAAAACACCCCAGGATTAAAACGCAAAAAAAAAAAAAAAAAATTGATTACCATTTTTGGAGTGTAGAGTTTTAGTATAACGAATAGAAATTCGATTATCCGGACTACCTCTGATGGCAAATTGTACGGATAATCAAAACTTTACTGCAATTAATTTTGGGGGTAAACATTGGCGTATTTTCTTAATTTTCGTATTGAGAATATCGTTACACTGAGGCTTTGCAATAGAGTATGTGCGGTTTCGCTTTTCAACTCCTTTTTATGCTTATAGCTTATACTTATGACGTTCGAATTTGGACCTTGGAACTTAAATTTGTAAAAAATGAATGATAAAAATGAAGAAAATAATTCTAAAATCCAAATTCGAACGCCATAAGCATAAGCTATAAGCATAAAAAGGAGTTAAAAAGCTAAAGCGCACATACTCTAATGTATGGATTTTTTAAAGTTATTTTTCGTTATTTTGAAGATTTCGTTATTTTTTTTTATATTGAAAATTTTGTAAAGTGGAAACTATTTGTCATACCGGTATTGAAGATTTCGTTATTTTCAAGATTTCTTAAAATTGCAAAGTTCGTTATTTTCAAGATTTCTTAAAATGAAAAAAAATTTTTATACTGTATTGAAAATTTTGTAAAATGAAAAATTTTGTTATACCGGTATTGAAGATTTTGTTATATTCAATGTTTCTTAAAATTGCAAATTTCGTTATTTTGAAGATTTCTTAAAATTGCAAAAAAAATTTATATTGCAAATTTTGTAAAATGAAAACTTTCGTTATACCGGTATTGTAGATTTCGTTATTTTCAAGATTTCTTAAAATTGCAAAGTTCGTTATTTTGAAGAACTCTTAAAATCGAATTTTTTTTATATTGAAAATTTTGTAAAATGTAAAATTTCGTTATTCCGGTATATTGAAAATTTGGCTGTATTGAAATTTCGTTATAATAAGAATTGGATGGTACATGCATTAACACTAATAATTCTTTACACGATTTTTATTTGTCAAAATTTGCGTAATAAATTGTCCAAATTTAATTAACTAAAAATGTAACATGAAAAATTAACCTAAATTATTATTACCATTATTTTTCTTTGGTAATTTTGAAGTAATTTACGAGCTTCGTTGATTTTATTAGACTTAGAAAATTACATATTTTATTTTTTTTGTTATTGTTGTAATTTATTATTTCACCCAAATTTATGCTTTGTTTCTCGCGAAACGACCGAAGCCCCGGGGCTCATAAATCTCTCTTAAGCTCCTCCCATTCGACCGCGCCCTACTTCGAACTTTAATCTCGGTTTAACGAACCTCGCTCAACGTTGAACCGGGCGTTAACCAAAAACTCTTTGCGTTCGAAATCCCTCGAATAACGCGCTTTTCATTATCGCGCTTTAAAAAAGAATACAATTTAAGTGCGGTTTATTTTATTATGAGACGTTGTTGACCCTTAACCGCGAGATTGCGGTTTTCTTAAGCGCGTAAGCTTACTCTTCTTATAAGCTGTGATGCCATTTCTTAGTTACTTATCGTGAATGGATAAGGGAAAGCAACCCCTTGTAGCACGCTTCTCCCTGAACCTATCTATGACGCATCATCAACGCGTTACAGAAATTGAGGATCGGAAATAAAATAGGCTGAAAGTACCAAAAAGTAAATTAAAAAAAAAAGTTTTGAATTGCTGAAAAAAATTCTATTATTTCCATTCAATTAAGTTATTATTTCCCATATTTGCTATCTTTAAGATGAGTCAAAAACAATTTTGTTTAAAAAAAAAGTGGACTTTTACGAAATTTTAAAAAATAAATGCTATTTGGACAAAATGTAAAATGGACACCTGAATAATCATTTTTCTTGTCACTTTGCAGGCCATTTATGAACCAAATTAAAGCGAATGGAACTTGCATTTATTATTATTATTAATTTTTGGTTGCTATAATTCTGGGTACATACAATCTTTTAATAGTAAACCAAAGTTTGGAAAAATGGCACTTTTTTTAGCTTTTTGTTTTATTTTTATAGGGACTTCGCGGAACTTAGCCAATTTTCAAAAATGAATAAATAAGTCAAATTATAACGAAAGTGCGTTATTATTTTTAAATTTACATTCATCATCAAATTTAATTTAAAAAAAACAATTTTTGGAATATGACCTCCCTAACTGAGTCGGCACGTGTTAACGTGCTCAACGTAATTTTCATTGACCCTATGGCAGGCAGATGTCGGCTAATGTTCGCTAATAAAAAAATTTTTCCTGGACAAAAAATTTTTCTTGGATAAAAATGTTACCTGGAAAAAAAATTTTTCTCGGATCAAAAAATTTTCCTGGATAAAAAATTTTTCTTGGATAAAAAAATTTTCCTGGAAAAAAAATTTTTCTTAAATAAAAAAATTTTCCTGGAGAAAAAATTTTTCTCGGATAAAAAAAATTTACCTGGATAAAAAATTTTTCGCGGATAAAAAAATTTTCCTGGATAAAAAATTTCTCTTGGATAAAAAATTTTTCTCGTTTAAAAAAGTTTTCTTGGATAAAAATTTTTATCTCAGATAAAAAATTTTGAATGGATGAAAAAATTTTCTGGATAACAAATTTTTCCGGGATAAAAAATTTTTCGCGGATAAAAACAATTTCCTGGATAAAAATTTTTCGCGGATAAAAACAATTTCCTGGATAAAAAATTTTTCTCGGATAAAAAGTTTTTCTTGGATAAAAAATTTTCCTTGATAAAAAATTTATCTTAAATAAAAAAACTTTCCTAGATAAAAATTTATTTTAAACAAAAAAATTTTCCTGGAGAAAAATTTTTCTTGGATAAAAAAATTTTCCTGGAAAAAAAATTTTTTTTGGATAAAAAAATTTCCTGGAGAAAAATTTTTCTCGGATAAAAAAATTTCCTGGATAAAAAATTTTCCTAGATAAAAAATTTCTCCTGGATAAAAAATTTTTCTCGGATAAAAAATTTCTCCTGGATAAAAAATTTTTAATGGATGAAAAATTTTTCTCGGATAAAAATTTTTTTCTGGATAACAAATTTTTCCCTGATAAAAAATTTTTCTCGGATAAAAAATTTTCCTTGATAAAAAATTTATCTTGAATAAAAAAATTTTCCTGAATAAAAAAATTTTCCTGAATAAAAATTTATCTCGAACAAAAAAAATTTTCCTGGATAAAAAATTTTCTTACGGTAATTTAACAAAATTTTCGCAGTTTTATCAAGATACAGGTTTTATTACATCACCTAAGCCTCAGTATCAAGCCACCCATTTGCCATAGGATCAATGGAAATTACGTTGAGCGCGGTAACACGTGCCAACTCAGTTAGGGAGGATTTTGAGGAGATGCACGATAAATTAATGTGTCGATAACTTAAATCTCGCTCTCTCTTCTTTAATTATTGTCGATAAATTCTGTTATTGATTGTGTTCAATTTATCTATTGTTTGGCCCACTTTGTGATTTAATTTGTCATTTTCATGAAGCAAATTTCATTTAAAAAAAAATAATAAATAACGCATTTTCGTTAAAATTTGACCGATTTATTCATTTTTGAAAATTGGCTAAGTTCCGCGAACACCCTATACTACTGTCCATTACCTGTTATTGAAATCTGCTATTTTGTTGACTACCCAGAGAACTATAACTTCGTTGGATGATGTTAGTTTTGAAACACGAATAAATCAGTCGAATTTTAATGAAAATGAATTATTTTTCTTATATTTACACTAATTAACACCTTCCATTTAATAATAAAAAACAATTTTTGGAATATGGCCTTTACAACTGAATCGGCACGTATAAACGTGCTCACGCGCTTACTTTGACGGCTAAAGCACTTGCGGACTTCCAGCCTGCACCTGCCGACTGAATCTCGACATTTACCGTAGGATTAAAGGAAATTTCTTCGAGCGCGTTAACACGTGCCGACTCAGTTGTAGAGGTCATATTCCAAAAATTGTTTTTTATTATTAAATGGGAGGTGTTAATTAATGTAAATTTTTTTAAAAAAATTTATTTTCATTAAACTTCGACTGATTTATTCATGTTTCAAAACTAACGTCATCCAACGAACACCCTATACAAAACAACTATGGTATAATTTCGAAGTCTAAGCGGCTGAATGTGGCCTAACAAACTACATACTGTATACCGAGTGTATCGCGATGAAAGTGATAGATGAGAGTGAGTGTTAGGGAGTGATTGGCGGAGTTGATGAGGAGGAATGTAAACAAAGTTAACAATAAAATCAATCATACTACTATCATCAATATAAATAACAGCGATAATGAAATGAACGCAATCGATTTGTGAGCGGGCTGTGGTGGGTGTCCCGAGGGAAATGAGTGAGATCGAAAGAGAGATAGATAGATAGAGAAAGAAGGGAGTGTTGAGAGAGAGAGTGGTTGAAATTGAAATGTGAGCAGGAATAGAATGTGTGGATGGCGTTGGCGTGTCATAAATGTTTTGTAAACGAGTGCAAAAACATTAAAATAACACTTTCAAATATCAAAATACCACGCATGCGCAACAGGGGAAGGGGTGAGAGGGCGGTGTTCAATCTTTTCTCGCTCACGTGACAACGCGCAGAAACATTATTGCAGTATCACTTAATATAGGGTGTTCGTTGGATGACGATGGTTTTGAAACATAAATAAATCAGTCGAATTTTAATGAACATGAATTATTTTTTATATATTTACATTAGTTAATACCATTTAATAATAAAAAACAATTTTTGGAATATGACCTCTACAACTGAATCGGCACGTGTAAACGTCACGGCTCAAGCTTTTGCGGACGTCCAGACTGCACCTGCCGCCTGAATCTCGGCATGTGCCGGCGCATTAATACGTGCCGACTCAGTTGTTGAAGTCATGTTCTAAAAATTGTTTTTTATTATTAAATGGGAGTGTTAATCAATGTAAATTTAAAAAAATATAATTTATTTTCATTAAAAGTCGACGGATTTAATCATGTTTCAAAACTATCGTCATCCAACGAACACCCTATACTAGGTATGTTCTCACCGCGAAACAGGATTTTGTGGAACTTGATTTTGGAAACCTGTTTAATTTGATTAAGCTTCAATTTAGCGAACTTTGTGCACTCGAGGTGTGTGGGTCGTCAGAACCCCAACGTTGGGAGTGTTTTTGCGATTAAAAGCCGGAACTAGTAAATCCGCCGCAGTGGATTAATACGCTATTAGCTCGTTTATTGGTTTTAACCTTTGACCTTTTTTGCTTTCATATTGACTTTTTTTTTTTTTTTAAATGGGAATGAGTTGTGAGTGCGTAGAGCGCTAAATCAGAGGCCAAACGATGAAAGAAGATGGCGACGCCTCCATCAAGATGACGCGGAGAATGAATGGCCGTAATTACGATTATTCCGCTCCATCAATTATTATGATTATTATTATCATCACTCGATCGGAATAATATTGGAAAGCAGAATGCGCCATTTTTAAAGCGGGATAACTCCAAATTCAGGATAATATTATGCTTCTGTTCGGTTTTTTCCACGTGATAAAATTAGGATATTAAATGGTTTGAATTTGGATTAATCACTTAAAATGTGCGAACCAAATAGCTTCATTTTTTTAATACAGTAATTATTATTGTTTCAAAAAGTTGTTTTACCTAAATCTTGTTTAATTACCGTAACCCTTTTCTGGTGAAGTACAACCATTTTAATATTAATTTAAATTTAATGTAAATCTTAAGGTTTTTAAACTTCATTTTCTTAAAACTCGTTTCAAAAAATTAAAACCCGGTTTAATTCAGGGAGGGTTTTTTTATTCGAAGAGTTCGGCGAACTCGTTTTAAATTTCTGTGCTGAATAAATTAGGTTTAAGCAGGGATTTGTGTTGGCGTGTTGCAGCCTGAAATTAGCGGATTAAAAGGCAAAATCCGCATGGCTGAGGATTATCCTAACGCAGAGCCATCGATCGTTCATGTTCGGCATCACGTCTCAAGATTGAACGATTGGAAAATCTCGATTACCCGTTTTGGCGCTCCTTCCGGTCAGATTGTACGGGTGTTTGCGGGAAAGGTCATTCATCAAATATTAAGGAAAAAGAATTTAAAATTTAATGATATGCACATGTACTAGTAGTTTCTTAAATACTGTACATGTACAGTATTTCAAATCCCAGAAAAGCAAAAGTTCGAAATAGCAAAATTAGAATTCTGGATAAGTTGAAAGTCAAAATATAATTATCATTAAGATTCCAAAAACTAATTTTTAGCAAGTCAAAATTTCAGAAAATTAATGTTTATCAAGCTAAAATTCCAGAAAACTATTTTTTAACAAGTTGAAATTCCAGAAAACTAATTTTTAATAACTTAAAGTTCTAGAAAACTAATTTATAACAAGTTAAACCTTTTAAAAATTAATTTCTAGCGTTTTAAAATTACAGCAAACTAATGTTTATCAAGTTAAAATTCCAGAAAACTATTTTTTAACAAGTTGAAATTCCAGAAAACTAATTTTTAACAACTTAAAGTTCCAGAAAAACTAATATTTAGCGACCGGGAGTCAAAATTCTAGAAAACTGCTATGGCAGGTGAAATTATCAGAAAATGCGACTATAATTTTTGGAAATTAATTTCTAGCGTTTTAAAATTCTAGAAAACTAATGTTTAGCAAGTTAAAGTTCCAGAAAGCTAATTTTTAACGAGCCAAATTCCAGAAAACTAAGTTATAGCAAGTTAAATTTTTTGAAAATTAATTTCTAGCGTTTTAAAATTCCAGAGAAACTAATGTTTAGCCACGGGTAGTCAAAATTCAAGAAAACTGCTATGGCAGGTGAAATTATCAGAAAATGCGACTATAACAAGTAAATACCTCCGAAAAGTAATACCGGTACACTGTATAATATATGAAAATCAAAATACTAGAAAATTAAACCAAGGCTAATGAAAATCCCAAAAATATTTTGGTTATGGAAATTCAAAATTCAAAGAAGTTTAACTACAGCAAACAAAACTTCCTGAAATGTAGACGAGCATGGCAGGAAGTGGTGAAAATATTCAAAAGTTTGATTAGCTTATGACTGGTGGAAAAAAATGTTGATAAATATAGGGTCTTTCAAAAGTTACGACAAAAGTAAATTTGATGTAAAACAAAGATTTTTAAGTAAAAATTAAAATTTTT
>JAQGAY010001004.1:0-17652 GCA_034698085.1 Polydesmus angustus | reverse complement strand
TCTACAACTGAGTCGGCACGTGTAAACGTGCTTACTTTGACAGCTAAAGCTTTTGCGGACTTCTAGCCTGCTCCTGCCGACTGCATCTCGGAACGTGCCGGCATCTACCATATAGGATTAATGCAAATTTCTTTGAGCGCATTAACTCGTGCCGACTCAGTTACAGAGGTCATATTCCCAAAATAATTTTTTGTTATTAAATGGGAGGTGATAATTAACGTAAATTTTTAAAAAAATAATTTTTTTTTCATTAAATTTCGACTGATTTATGCTTCGAGTCAACTCTTAATAAAACCTATTTAAGGGCCGGAGTCAGGAGAGAAGGGTGCTGGGGCCCGAAATGAAAACGCTAATAAAAAATATTATTGATATTTACCAATTATTTAATTTTTATTTGATCGATACATTTCGTTCTCGATTTCTATTCGGAGTGTGCGTAGGGAATGCACGTGGCTTTCTCCTCCGTTTCGTAGCAGTATTCTAAGCCGGTTTCTTTGGCACACTGGATACACTGGTTGTTGTCCAAGGGCAGCAAGCAGGCGTTCATGGTCTTATTCCTCTCGTCCGTGTAGCACACGAGCCCTTCCAGTTCGCAGCTCCGGCAATCCGCTACCATCAATCCCGCCAGACACACGTATTCTTCCGCAGCCGTCGAGTAACTGCACCACTGACCCACCGGACAGAAATGGAAAGCTTTGTCTTCATCCGCATCTATATCCACGCACTCGTTGTCGTCAGCCTGGGTCACGTACCTGTTTTGGTACGCGGCCGACACAAGGAGAAGGACGAGCATCGTCAATCGAACCATTTTTTTTTTCTACTTAGAATTTGAGTGTGGCGCAAAGTTCGGGTTAGAGTCGAGTGTTTTTGAGCTTTCGTTCGCTTCTATTCTCATTATATACAATTGCTTTTGTTTGTTTAATGGCGCATGAGCATCGTCAACTTTATAGAGTTCTCAGAATTTGCTGTCTAAATTCAGCTATTTGTGTTTGCTATTTTAAATTTAGTTCTCTGTATTTGTCGTATGAGAACGGTGGAAAAATAATTTATTTAGTTAAGTTATTCTCGATGTTAGCCTAGAATAAGTGCGTCACACATTATATTTATAAGGTTATAAAAATAATTTTCCTTTTGACCTTTAAAATTTTCTGCGTGTCTATAGTTTTAAATAGCATGACATTGAATAAAATTAATAGCATGTAATTATTGTAAGTATTTATAGCAAATTTAATAATAGTAGTAATAATAAATTATTATTATTATTCTAAAGTCTAATAATTTTTCAATACATTTTTTAACAAATAAAACCCCTATTAGCTGCCATTCGTTTGTTTTTTGATCATCTCTAAAAATTAAATATTTTTTGTAAGAATATTTTTTTCCTCCTTCAATAATTGTTTAAAAAAAATTTCCGGTATTTCATTTACTAACTTTATTGCTATTTATTATGAATTTTTAGTTGTATTCAAACTGAGCCGATTATTTTTATTTCAAGCGCCTACGTCATCGTGGAAAATTAATGTCCTGTACATGACGCCATCGTAGGAAAGAAATATACATGACGTCATTGCGGTAAATAAGCATACCGACGTCATTGTGGAAAATAAGCACGCCGACGTCATTGTGGGAAATTGTTGTCTGCCTTCAAAGTCAAACGTGGCTGGACGGCTGGAAGGTGTGGAATTTAAAAAATATTATTATTTTACAGTGTCGTAATCATTGATTCATTACTAAAAAGAAATTATTGTCTGACAATAATAATTGTGGAATGTTCTAGGAAGAATAAGAAATTATGCTTGCAGGTATTGCCTTTATTATACTGTATTTATAAATTTGTTAATGTGATTTTGCCAGCGTTTTCAGTGCGAAACTTTTCGCCATGCTAAAGCAATTTATTTTTGCAAGTACAGTACATTACTGTACAATAATTTGCATGTAGCAATTTATATTGACTTGTCAGTAGGCTATAATATAATTTTATTAAAATTGATAATATTTTTTTATAGAGAAAACTGGAATCTGAATTTGCCGCGTTCGAAACCTTACAATATGGTTTAAGAAGTACAGTACTGAAGATTCTTCGATCGCGTAATATTTAATTTTGTTTGGTATCATCGCATCTTTTCGATGTGTGTTATTGCTCGTTTACTTATTTTGTGTTTTAAACTATAGATTAACGTTATGAAGGAGGGCGAGTTATCCTCGCGGATGATATATAAAAGAGAGAAGACGAAGAAAAAGTTTGTTTTTTAACCAATTCGTACGGGACATTTTTGCTGCATTAATAACAGAATTTTTTGGGGTGAATGTTTAAATAATTTTAATTTTTTTATAGCGATATATTCCTGCATAATAAAAATAATTTTCAAAAGAAATGGAGGAGTTCAGATTATTTTATGATACGGATGAGGAGTCCCAGTCTTCCATCGAAGAGATTAAGACAGTGGAATGTGAGATGAACCATGATGCGGATGATGATTTTCTGTCTTCGATCGATACGATTAAGACAGTGGAAGGTGAGACGAGACATGATGCGGATGATGATTTTCTGTCTTCTATCGATACGATTAAAGAAGTGGAAGGTGAGATGAGCGAAGAATCGGATGACGAGTTCCAGTCGTCTTTCGATGAGATGAAGTCAGTGGAACGTGAGCCGAGCGAAGTGCCAGTGATACAGCTCGAAGACGATGAATCGCTCGATGAAACTGAGCAAATGAGGTTTTTCAGAAATGTGGACGATGATGTTTTAACCGAAGCTGTTTATAAATATATAGTGCTAGAGGAGGATTCATTCGATTCGAATGACTTTGCAGCGGATGAGCGTTATTACTACGAGTTATTAGAGCAAGCGGAACATGTTCCTCGAGATGATGAAGAAGAAGAAGAACTTGTCGTGTGCTTGAGTGAAAGTGATGAAATCGATGAAAGGTTTGCGGAAAGTCAAACGTTGGCGGCGGAGGAGCTGTCAATAATTCAAAATAAAATCAGTGAGACTACGGAAAATGCAACGTCTGCAACGAGAGAACTGCAGATGCCTTCTGAAGCTCTTAAAATGACCAGTGAGAACATTTTAAGTGCAATGTGGACGGTGAAAACAGTACGGTTGCCTTCTGTAGCTCTTCAACTGTTGAACGAGAAAAGGGTAAATGAAACATCGACAGTGAAAGAAATACGAGAGAAGTACGGTTGTCTTCCTAATCTCTTAAGCCGGCGAGCGAAAATGTTTTAAGTGAAAGAACAGTTGATTTCATCTAATCAAAATACGGTCAGTGAGATTACAGGAGCGAAAATGCAACTTTAGCGTCGTATGAAAAATTTCATAAAAAAAGGAAGGGAATGCAATGATCATAGGAGAGGAGCTTCGATTTTCACGCAAATATTGAATTGCTCGATTATCGAAGTCTACCCTGTTTGTACAAATGTATAAAATTAATTTTTTCTAACTGAATGCTCTCTTGTTTCATTAAACCCAGTTAAGCAAATGCAGTTAACGATTTTTATTCTTATTTAAATATAGATTGCCGTAAGCATTTATTTTACCTTTTTATTTTAAAGGTATTATTAACAAATATATAAATTTGTGTGTTTTTTTCTTTATAGATTTTAGTTTTAGAGGCTCTTATCTTTTGACGTAGCTTCATCTCCGCGCACTATTTTTTTTTTTTTAAGCCTGGAACGCTTTCATCAAAATAATTAACTATAGGAATTAGGTTGGAAGTCTTGGATTTTTAGATCTGGTATTAATGATAAAAGAAGAACAGAATGATGCTTTTTGAACGGAGGCAACAGGAAATTGGAGAGGAGCCTGTTTTTTGAATATGTGTTAGAAGCCCTTTTATTTCAAATAAATGAGTTTGAAATAATTATTTAAATAATTAGGGTTATTAAATAGTAGGTGCTGGTTTAACAAAGTTATTACATGAAATAATATTATTTTATTATTATTTTTACTGGTATTCAAACCATGATTCAAACATAGAAGGGGAATTGTTTTTTTTTATGCGCGCGACGTCATTGAGGGAAAAACGATACTGACGTCATCCTGGGAAATTGCTGTCTGCCTTCGAACGTCGCTCAAAATTTCAATTCAATGTGCGGAATGTGAATATTATTTTACAGTATTGATTGATTACCTACTTAAAAATAATCAACTGACAATAACAATTATGGAATTTGCGTATGTTTATGATTGCAGGTATTTGTCTTTATTATATGTATAAACCTTTAAACGTGTCCTTCTAGTCCAATTCACTTTGCAATCACACGCAATACTTGGCAAAATCTCACGCAATATTTAGCAACACTCATTAAAATTGATGTTATTTTTCTATAGAGAAGTCTGAAAGCTGGATGTGTCTCATTTAAGCATCATCTTGTTTATGATAATACCATGATCTATCATAATACTGAAGATTCATTCACGTAATATTTGATTTTGTTCTGTTTCATCATTTCGACGATCGTTATGGCTCGTTTATTTATTTACCGTCTGTTTGGAAACTGTAGATTGACGTTATGAATGAGAGCGAATTACACTCGCAGATGATTTATAAAAGAGAGAAGACGAAAAGAAGAAAATTCTATAACCAATTACTTATTTAGCGTACGTGAATAATATTTATAACAAGAGTTTTTTGAGGTGTTTAATTTGTATATTATTTTTTTTAGTAATAAGAAATGGAATCGGCATTAGATTATGAAACGTTTCTTATCAATGAACCGATAATGGAAGGAGAGTTGAGCGAAATACCAGTGATACAGCTTGAAGACGATGAAGCGTTTGAAGAAAACGATGAAATCTTGTATTATCAAACAGTGAACGAAGACATTTTAACCGAAGCTGTTTATAAATACATAGTGCAGGACGTGCCACCTATAAATATCAGTGAAGCGTTGCTAGTCAATCCGAATGGCTTAGTAGCAGATGATGTTCGCATTTATTGCGAGTTAGAAGAGCCGGCGCAACAAGTTTCTCAAGGTAATGAACTTGATTATTGTGTGAACGAAACTGAAAGAAATAAAATCGAAGCTGTTGTTTCTCGGGTTGAAGAACTTGTGTGTGTGAATGAAAATGTTGAAATCGAAAATGGTGAAAGGGAGGCGGTCAGTTTTTTATCCTATCAAGTTGAGGGTAATGAAAAGTTTGTGGAAAGTCCAACCTTAGCGGCGAACGAGCTGTCGAATAACCCAAATAAGGTCAGTGAGAATACTGAAAACACAACGTCGGTGGCGAACGAAGAACAGTTGTCTTGTGAATCTCTTAAACCGACCCGTGAGAAAAATTTAAATGAAATTTCGGCAGTGGAAGAAGTAAGACTATTTTCGAACGATCAATATAATCTCGATGAGACTACAAAAAATGCAACATCGTTAGCGAACGTTCTACAGTTGTTTTCCGAATCTCATAAACTGAAAAGCGAGAACATTTTAAATGAAACATCGGTAGTGAAAGAAGTACGGTTGTTTTCAAATAAAGACAGTGAGAATACAAAAACTATATTATCGTCTGTAGCGAAAGAAATACAGTTGCCAAGTGAAACTTCTAAACCAAAGAGCGAGAACATTTTATCTGAAACATTGACAGCGAAAGACGGGCAGTTGTCTTGTGAAGTTCTAAAGTCAACAAGCGAGATAGTTTTAAGTGAAATTTCAACAGAAAAGGAACAGTTATCTTCTGATAATCAAGAAACGGTGCTTTATGAAACTCTTATACCAACCAGTGAGAACATTTTCAACAAACCTGTTCCGGGTTTAGTTAATCCGCCACGTAAAACTTATACTAGGACCAGGAAGACACCTGCTGTTTGGCTTCAATTAACGAAAGAAAAATCTTTACTCGATCTAAGTAACCAACCTGTTTCAGGGATGGTTTCAACTGATAGAAAAACTGATGAAAGTATCATATCAGAGGAGCAAAGTGAAAAACATCATTTAGCTGATATTGAAAGACAAACAAAAGATGAAAACAACGGTGTCAAATGTTTACCCACTCAAAGTAAAGTTAAAGACAAGTTTGTTGAAAGTCAATCATTAACTGTGAAAAACATTTCTAATCATCAAAATGAGGGCAGTGAAAATTTGAAAGCTGCAGCTACGACAACGTGCGAGATTTATCCTAAGAACATGCAAGAATTTCGTAAAGCTGTTACATGTACACCACAGAGCGAGAATTTTTTTTGTGAAACATCGACAGCGAATAAACAGTTTTCACCGAATCAAAATAAGGTCAGTGGGAATACAAAAAATGCAACATCGTTAGCGCAAGTTTTACGGTTGTCTTCCGAATCTCATAAACGGAAGAGCGAGAAGATTTTAAATGAAACAACGACAGTGAAAGAAGTAGGCCAATGGTTGTTTTCAAATAAAGACAGGGAGAATACAAAAAGTGAAACTGTATGGTTTTATCCTAAGAGTTTTCAAAAGTTATGCAAAGTTCTTAAACCAAAGAGCGAGAAAATTTCATTGCGGTTGTCTTCAAATGATCGAAGTAAGTTTAGTGAGAATACCGGTAAAATAAATAAAAGATATGGGTCGAAATACGTAGTCTTTCGATCGGAGCTTTCTAAAACTTTTAAACCAACGAGACAGGACATTTTTAATGAAACCACGACCATGAAGCAATTACAGGTGCTTTCTGAAGCTCTACAGCCAACGAGCGAGGAGATTTTAAGCGAAAAACCTGCAGAGAAAGAACAGTTGCGTTCACTTAATCGAAATAAGGTCGGTGAGAATACTGAAAATGTAACGTCGGTGGCGAAAGAAGAACAGTTGTCTTGTGGAGCTTTTAAACCGACGAGTGAGAAAACTTTAAATGAAACATCGGCAGTGAAAGAGGCAAGATCATTTTCGAATTATCAAAATAATCTCAATGAGAAGACAAAGAATGCAATATTGTTAGCGAAAGTTGTACCGATGTCTTCCGAATCTCATAAAGTGAAGAGAGAGAAGATTTTAAATAAAACATCAGCAATGAAAGATGTACATGTACAAGTGTTTTCAAATAAAGACAGCGAGAATACTGGTATAAATAATGTAATAGCTGAATCAAAAAACGTAGTCTTCCAGTCGGTGCTTTCTAAACCATTTAAACCAAAGAGAGAGAACATTTTTAATGACACCACAACAACCAACCAATTAGAGTTGCCTTCTGAAGTTCCAAAGCCAACTAGTGAGAAGATTTCAAGTGAAATATCTGCAGAAAAAGAACAGTTGTTTTCACATAGTCGAAATAAGGTCAGTGAGAATGCAAAAAGTGTAACATCGATGGTGCAAGAAACACAGTTTCCATCTGAAACTTTTAATAGAAAGTGTGAAGACATTTTCAATCGCGCAGTTAAGGAGCCGTTTAAAACTTGTAATAAGACAATTGCTGGCCCACTTCAATTAACGGAGAATGAAGCTTCACTCGAACAAGGTGATCAACGAGTTGCAGTGGGTTTTCCAGATTTAACTGAAAGAAAAAGCACGGAAAATATCGCATCAGCTGAGCGAATTGAAAAAGGTGGTTTAGTCGATGTTGAAAGAGAAAGAATAGATGAAAATGAAGCTGCAGCATTTTTATCCAATCAAGATGAAGTCATTGATGAAATAATTGTGGAAAGTCAAACGTTTGCTGTGGAAGAGCATTCAAATAATCAAAACAAATTCAAAAGTCAAAACAAATTCAAAAAATTCAAATGCCAAAATAAATTCAAATGTCAAAGCAAATTCAAATGTCAAAATAAGGTCGTTGAGAATACAAAAACTATATCGTCTGCAGTGAAAGAAATACAGTTGCCTCCTGAAACTTCTAAACCAAAGGGCGAGGAAATTTTCTCTGAACCATCGATAGCCAAAGAAGTGCAGTTGTCTTCTGAAGCTCTTCATTCAACGAGCGAGAAAGTTTTAAGTGAAATATCAACAGAGAAAGAACAGTTGGCTTCAAATAATCAAGTTAATGATGAAAGGATTGTGAAAAGGCAAATGTTTGCGGTGAAACAGCTTTCAAATAATCAAAACAAATTCAAAAAATTCAAATGTCAAAATAAGGTCAGTGATAGTACAAAAAATATAACTTCAGCTGCAAAACAACTACAGGTGCTTTATAAAACTTTTAAACCAAAGAGTGAGAACATTTTCAATCGGACCATTCCAGTTTTAGTTAATCCATCACATAAAACTTATACTAGGAAGACACCTGCTGTTCGGCTTCAATTAACATATGATATAACTTTACTCAAACAAAACAACACACCTGTTTCAGCAATGGTTCCAACTGATAGAAAAACCGAGGAAAGTATCACATCAGAAGAACAAAGCATAAAACATCATTTAGCTAACATTGAAAGACAAAGAAAAGATGAAAAGAGAGCTGTTGAGTTTTTACCCACTCAGGTTAATGACAGGTTTGTTGAAAGTCAAACATTAACAGCGAAAGACTTTTCTAATCATCAAAATAAGGTTGGTGAAAATTTGAAAGCCGCAGCTATGACAACGTGCGAGATTTATCCTAAGAACTTTCAACAATTTTGTAAAGCTGTTACACCAAAGAGCGGGAATTTATTTTGTGAAACATCAACAGCGAATAAACAGTTGTTTTTACCTAATCAAAACAAAGTCAGTGAGAATACAAGAAATGCAACATTGTTAGCGCAAGTTCTGCTGCTGTCTTCCGAATGTTATAAACTGAAGAGCAAAATTTTAAATGAAACATTGGCAGTGAAAGAAGTACGGTCGTTTTCAAACAAAGACAGTGAGAATACAAAAAGTGCAATGTTAGCGACGCATAAGGTTCTTCCTAACAGTTTTCAAGAATTTTGTAAAGCTTCCAAAATAAAGTCGAGCCAAAAAATTATAATTGAAACACCAGCAGCGAAAGAAAAATGGTTATTTTCAAATAAAGTCAGTGGGAATCCAAAAAGTGTAACATCGACAGCAAAAGAATTAGAGTTGTCTTCTGAAATTTTTAAAATAAAGGATAAGAACATTTCACCTGAACAGCTCCATAAAACTTATTCTAAGGGGAGAAAGACGCCTGCTGTTCATCTTAAGTTAACGGAAGACAAAGCCTTAATCGAACAAAGTGACCACCGCGTTTCAACAGTGGTTCCAGTTCTAACTGAAAGAAAAAATGAGGAAAGTATTGCATCCGCAGAGTATAACGAAAATCATCATTTAGTTGGTGTCGAAAAAAAGAGAAGTGATGAAAATGAAGCTTTCGAGTTTTTACATAATGAAAGTAAGATCAGTGAGAATTCAAAAAATGTACCAGCAAAAGATATACAGTTGCCATCAGAAGCTTTTAATAGTAAGAATGAGAACAGATTTAATCAGACAGCTAAGCAGCCGCTTAAAACTTATACTAAGGCGAGGAAGACTCCTGCTGCTCCTATTCAATTAACGGATGAGGAAACTTTACATGAACGAAGTGACCAACATATTTCAGCAGTTGTTCCAGATTCCACTGAAAGAAAAAACGAGGAAAGTAGCACATCAGCAGAGCAGATCGAAAATTGTTGTTTAGTTGATGTCAAAAAAGATGAAAATGAAGTTAATGAATGGATTGTTGAAATTCAAAAGTTAGCGGCAAGTGAGTTTTCAAGTAATCAAAACAAAGTCAGTGAGAATACAGAAATTGTAACATCGACAGCAAAAGAACTGAAGTTGCCTTCTGAAACTTTTAAAACAAAAAGCGAGAAAATTTTCTCTGAAACAGCGACAGAAGTGCGGTTGCTTTCCGAGGTTCTTGAGCCAACGAGAGAAAAAGTTTTAAGTGAAACATTGTCAGCGAAAGAAGTATGGTTTTCTTCTGAAGCCATTAAGGAAATGAGCGAGAACAGTTTAAAAGAACAGTTGTCTTTGCATAATCAAAATATGGTCAGTGAGAACACAAAAAGTGTAACATCGACAGCAAAGGAATTAGAGTTGCCTTCTGAAACTTTTAAAACAAATAATGAGGACATTTTAAATCAAACAGTTGATCAGCTTCAGGAAACGTATTCTATGGGGAGTAAGATCAAGGAAAGTGACCACCATGTTTCAACAGTGGTTCCAGTTCTAACTGAAAGAAAAACTGAGGAAAGTATTGCAGCTGCAGAGCATGGCGAAAATCGTCATTTATTTGATGTTGAAACAAAGAGAAGAGATGAAAATGAAGCTGTCAAATGTTTGCCTAATCAAAGAAGGATCAGTGAGAATTTAAAAAATGAACCAACCAAAGAAATGCAATTGTCTTCTGAAATGTTTAAACCAAAGAGCGAAAAAATTTGTTATGAATCATCGACAGTGAGAAAAGTACCGTTGTCTTCTGAAACTTTTCAAACAAAGAATGGGAACATTTTTAATCAAACAGTTAAGCAGCCACTTAAGACTTACAATAAGGCGAGGAAGCCTGCTGCTGGTCCTCTTCAATTAACGGACGATGAAGCTTTACTTGAACGAAGTGACCAACATATTTCAGCAGTAACTCAAGATTCAACTGAAAGTAAAAGTGATGAAATTATTATATTAGCAGAGCATATCGAAAATCATCGTTTAGTTAACGTCAAAATTAAAATAACAGATGAAAAGGAAACAGTCGATGTTTTAGCTATTCAAAATAATGTTAATGAAAGCTTTGGGGAAAGTCAAGTGGCAAAAGAATTTTCAAGTAATCAAAATAAGGTCAGTGAGAATTCAAAGTGTATACCAACTGAAGAAATAGAATTGCCTTCTAAAACTTTTAAAACAAAGAGCGAGAAAATTTCCTCTGAAACAGCGAGCGAGAAAGTTTTAAGTGAAACATCAACAGCGGAAGAAGTACAGTTGTCTCCTGCCACTCTTAAGGCAACGAACGAGAACATTTTAAAAGAACAGTTGTTTTTGCATAATCAAAGTGAGGTTAGTGAGAACACAACAAGTGTAACATCGACAGCGAAAGAATTAGAGTTGCCGTCTGAAACTTTTAAAATAAAGGATAAGAACATTTGTAATCAAACAGTTGAACACCATAAAACTTATGCCAAGGGGAGGAAGACGCCTGCTGTTCATCTTAAATTAATGGAAGATGAAGATTTAATCGAACAAAGTGACTATCACATTTCAACAGAAGTTCCAGTTCTAAATGAAAGAAAAAACAAGGAAAGTATTGCATCAGCAGAGCATATCGAAAATCATCATTTAGTTGGTGTCGAAAAAGAGAGAAGAGATGAAAATGACACTAGCGAGTTTTTACCTAATCAAAGTAAGGTCAGTGAGAATACAGAAAGTATGATATCGACAGCGAAGAAAGTACGGTTGTCTTCGGAGGCAATGAGTGAGAACATTTTAAGTGAAATATCAGAGGAGAAAGAACAGTTGTCTTCGCTTAATCTAAACGAGGTCATTGAGAATACAAAAAGTGTAACATCACCAGCAAAAGAACTACAGTTGCCCTCTGAAACTTGTAAAAGAAACAGTGAAAAGTATTTTAATCGAACAATTAAGCATAACACTTGTATAAAAACGAAGAAGACGCCTGCTACTCCTCTTCAATTATTGGAAGTTGAAGCTTCGACACTTCAAAAAGATGACCGAGGAGTTTCAGCAGTGGTTTCAGATCCGACTAAAAGAACAAACAAGAAAAGCATCACACCAGCAGATCAAATCGAAAAATGCGGTTTAGTTGATGTCGTTGAAAGAAAAAGAGATAAAAATAATACCGTCAAACTTTTAATCAATCAAAATGAAGTGGATGAGAAGTTTGTGGAAAGTCAAACGTTAGCGGGGAAAGATATTTCAAACAATCAAAATAACATCAGAGAGCATATAAAAAATGGATCATCGCCTGCGAAAGAAATGCAGTTACCTCCTGAAACTTTTAAGCTAACAAGTGAGAAAGTTTTTATTGGAACCCTGATTGGGGAAGGTGGTTCATCTCTTGATGTTGATGAGGAAAGACTCACTCGGACTTCCTCTATGCATAGTTCCATTGCCTTTGATAGAAAACTTGCAAGAAGAGCGATTGTAGTACTTCATCGATGCCCTTCATCTACAGTTTTTATAAAGAATGCTAAGGTAGAAAGTGAAACGGACGATAAAATTTCACTCGACGTCGATTATGAAGAATATGTTTCACCCGAAACTGGTACTGAAAAGCAAGCAAATGCAGTAGAATCAGCCCCTGAAGCGTTTGAGTTAAGAACTGAAGCTAAAAATTTGAGTCTTTCCTCACCCGAAGTCTCTATCGAAATAGAGTCCGAAACGCCCAAACAGCAACAACAACTTGAGGATGAGGAAATGCAAGCAAAGACAACAGCAGCAGCATCTGAAACGATCGAGTTAAGAATTGAAGCCAGAAATTTGAGTCTTTCCGCGTCTGAAATCTCTACCGAAATAGAGCCCGAAACGCCCAAACAGCAACAACTTGAGGAATGTTCTTTATCCCATGATGTTGACAAGGAAAAAGAAGCAGAAGCAGCGTCTGAAACGATCGAGTTAAGAATTGAACCCAAAAATTTGAGTCTTTCCTCGCCTGAAGTCTCTACCGAAATAGAGCCCGAAACGCCCAAACAACAACAACAACTTGAAGAACGTTCTTTATCTCATGATGTTGATGAGAAAAAACTCACTCGGGTAGGATCGTATGAGGATGAAAAATCCAAAAAGAGAGGAGCGAAGGAAACACCAAAACAATTTGAGAAACGCCTTAAAGTTGCTGCTATAAGTAAGAGAAAACGCATAGCGAATGAAACGCCGGAAGAACGGGAGAGACGTCGTAAAACATATGCGGATTGGAAGAGAGAGCGGCTGGCGAAAGAAACGCCTGAAGAACGGAAAGAACGTCTTACGTTTAGAACATTAGCAGCTAGAAGACTGAGAGAACTTAAGCGTTGCGAAAAATGTAAAAAAACGAATGAAACGCTCGGAAAATGCGAAAGATGTCGTAAAACTTTTACGGATTGGGTGAGAAAGCGTATAGCGAATGAAGCACCCGATGAACGCGCGAGACGTCGTAAAACATTTACGGATTGGATGAGAAAGCGCCTAGCAAACGAAACGCCGGAAGAACGCGCGAGACGTCGAAAAACTTTTACTGATTGGATGAGAAAGCGCCTAGCAAATGAAACGCCGGAAGAATGCCAAAGACGACGTATCATTTTTGCTGATTGCATGAGGAAGCACCTAGAACGGGAAAAACGTCGCGCAATTAACAGATTAGAAGATAGAAAACTGAGAAAAAGTAAGCATTACGAAACTTGTGAAACCAAGACAAATGAGACATCGGTAGCGAAGGAAATACAGTTGCCTTTTGAAACTTGTAAATCAGAGAGTGAAAAAGATTTTAATCGAACAGTTAAACATAAAACTTATTTAAAAACGAAGAAATCGCCTGCTCTTCCTCTTGAATTATTGGACGATGGAACTTCACTCGAGCAAGGTGACCAGCGAGTTTCTGGAGTGGTTTCAGAATCAATTGAAAGAAGAATTGAAAAATGTAGTTTAGTTGATGTCGAAAGAAAAAGAAGGGATGAAAATGCAGCCGACAAATTTCTATTCAATCAAGATGAAGTTAATGATGAAAAGATTGTAGAAAGTCAAACGTTAGCGGCGACATTGACAGCGGAAGAAATGCAGTTGCCTTCAGAAACTTTGAAACCAAAGAGCGACAAAATTTTTATTGGAACCCTGATTGGAGAAATTCCTAACTACCGGTACGTAGTTAAGCATTCGCAGAAAACCTATGCTAAGACGAAGACAACGCCAGCTGTTCCTCCTCAATTAATAGCAAATTCCCACGCGAGCGAAACCCCATCTGTTTGCGAGAGTTTTGAAAAAGGAAAGCCGGTCACTGAAAACGAAGAACAAATAGCCAAAAATGATGCCATAGATCATTCTGTACGTTGTTCTATTGAAATTAATAAAATATTAGAAAGAATAGCTGTTGTAGAAGAACGATGTCTTTTGTCCTCTTCGTCTGGTTTTCTCACAACCAGTGACACAGCTGATGAAGCTTCATCCGAACAAAGTGGCCAAAATGTTTCAGCTCGGAAAAACGAGAAAAGTATCACATCAGAGCAAATTCGAAGAAAAGGACGAGTTGAAAAAGAAGCTGCCAAGTTTCTTTCCAATCAAAATAAGGATAATAAAAGGTTAGAAGAAAGTCAAATGTTAGCGGCGAAAGACATTTCTAATGATCAAAATAAAGTCAGTGAGATTACAACGAATAAAACATTTAAAGGCATCAGAAAACACCCGTACTTTTTTCGTAACCGGTCTCGGAACAAGGAAATTATTAATGAATCATCGGTGGAGAAAGAAGTGGTGTTGCTTTCAAATAAAGTCAGCAAGAATTCAAAAAAGGCAACTATAGCGTCGCGTGAGATTTTTCCTAAGGGAGAGATGTCTAAAACTGTTAAACCAAAGATAAAGGAAACTTTTCCTAACGCTATAGCTAAGCAGTCGCTTAAAACCTGTGCTAAGAAGATGTCAGCTGTTCCTGTACAATTAATAACAACTTCCCTTGAAGCCGTTTCGGTAAGCGAGAGTATAGGAAAAGGAAAGACAGTCAATGAAAACGAAAACGTGAAGCAAAAAGCCAAAGATTATACCGTGAAACATGTTTTAGCAGCGGTTTTGGATTCAACTAAAATAAATAGCGAGAAAAGTATCACATCAGCTGAGCAAATCGAAAAGCGTCATTTAGCTGATGCCAAAAGAAAAAGATGTTTGGGGAATAAAGCACGTCGAGGAAGGAAATCGAGGAAGGAGACGCCCGAAGAACGTTTCGAAACCTACAAATTGCGGAATAAAGAACGGAGAGCCAAGAAAAAACTGGAACAATCCATAGATGATGAACCAGTTCATTGGAATCATTCAACTAGTCAAGATGTAACCAATGAAGATGAAGTTTTAAGTTCTACGGCTAATAATAAAATTAATGTTGGAACAATTGATTCTAATTTTTTAAATAGTTTTGCTGCTGCTAATACTACTACATGCACTACAATTGAAGACCAAGTTGAAAGTGTGGCTGACTGTTTAAAGAATTGTCATGTTGTCAATGGAGGTAATGCTGGATCACTTAATTGTTTAAATCCTTTCTATATTACCAATATAGACCAACCCGGTGCAACCTCAAATAGTTCTGCTGTTTTTAAAGAAGTCCAAGTTGGAGCCCTCGGTTCGGAAAAGGGTATTGTCATTATTGACACTGAAACTGAAAATGTTTCGCTCGAGCAATGTGTAGAACAGTTAACGGTTTACAGAAAGCGTAAGAGAAAGCTGGAGGTTAAGGAATCTATGTCAAGTGGAGCTGGGAAAACGCGTGAAGAACGTTTGTGCATTATAGCGAATAGAAAGCGGAGAAAAAGATTGGAGGTTCTAAAAGACCTTTTAAGTGAAGCTGGAAAAAGAAAGAAAACTCTTGAAAAGCATCGTAAAGCCCACACCAAATGTAAGGCAATGCAATCGAGAGCGACTGAAGAACGAGAGAAGCGGCGGAATGCAAATGCTGAAAAGCCAAGGCAGCGGAAAGCGAATGAAGTGATCGACCAAGTCGAGAAACGTTTGAACGATGAAAGAATAGCGTATGGGAAATGGTTTGAAAAATTAATGGCTGAAGTAGGTGAAATAGGATCGAGCAGCGTTAAAGAAAAGTCGAAAGACGGAGAAGGCGATCGAACGGCGGAGGAACGCGAGAAATGGTTGAAAGATTATCTGGAAAGTTATAAGCGAAATGAAACGCCCGAGCAACGTGAAATCAATAGATGGCGGATGGCAAACGAAACGACTGAAGAGCGCGAGAAACGGTTGGCACTTAAACCATTAGCCAGGAGAAAGCGAAATGCAAGAGAAGCGCCAGGAGAACGTGAACAGCACCTGGCGAATCCGAACATACAAGAGCAGATTGAAGACGAAACGCCGGAGCAACTTCAGCCAGAAATCGAAAAACAAAAAATGCGGAAGGAAAGTGAAACGGCGGAGGAACTTCAGAATCAGATGTGGAAAGAAACCGAAAAACAAAAGAGGCAAAAGGAAAGTGAAACGGAGGAGCAAAGGAAAGAACGACACAGGTTATACATGAGAGAGTATAGAGCCACGAAAAAAGTTAGAATACAATGTTCATGGGAGAGCAGTAGCAGCAACAGCTTCGAATCTCACGCAGATAATGAACCTCTCGACCTTTCGATTCATGATCGAAGTCGACAATGTTTGTAAAAATGTACTATTTTAGATAATTTTATATCTTTTCCTAATGAATATATAGGCTATACTATCTATCTCGTTTAATAAAACCCCGGTTATTAACCAGGTTACAGCTAATGCTTTTCATTATTTAAATGCAGATTAATTTAAAATGTTCGTTAAAGTGGAGAATTTATTATATAAATAAATACTGTGTAAATGTTTTTCATATAAATTTTAAAGGCTCGATTTTTCGATCTAACTCCGCACAATATTTTAGTCTTAAGCTGGAACACAGCGTCAAAATTAATTACTTTAGGTTGTAAGTCTGGAATTTTTACATCTGGTTTTTATTACATCATTACACCTAGCTATTCGAGAAATATAATATAGGCTATGTTTTGCTAAATTTCGAAAAAAAAAATTTAAAATTATCCGCAATATAATAACATTAATTTAATTGCCAGCTCAAATTATTATTTGCAACGTATTGAATTATTTTATTTAGACGTGAGTATCTGTAATTTTTTTTCGGAGATTTTATCAAAAATTTATTATTTACGTAAATTATTTTTATTTTCGTGTTTTTCATAATAATCATGCGTGACGTCACATATGGCACGTCATCACGGGAAATTGTTGTCTGCTTGTTGTAAGTGTAAACAGAAGAATTTAGCTGGTAAAAGAATACGCCGCTTACTTTTACTTAATTGTGAACTAATTAAAAGGTAATTGATCAAAGTTTAATGAGACTTATTTTACAAAGAACAATAAATTATATGTTTTTTTCTAGTTCTGTGTTGTATATGGACTTTTGAAAGTCATACTGTAAAGCAGCGATGCTCATTGCAGGAGTCTGTTTACAGAGAAAAAGTGACACCTGGCTATCTTTCGCTTGGATTTACACCTGCTTTACAAAACAAGGGTACGAGTTTATAAGTAAAATTTAATTGTATGGAATGAATAAATTTATGCGGTGACATGATTATTTTATATTTTTAAAACTTAATAATTTTGTTTGTACTGTACATTTATAGAGCTTAAAATTATGACCGAGGAACAAGTTCACTCGCAGATGATTTATAAAAGAGAGAAAACGAAAATTGTTCTATAATTATTATGCATAATTAGGCCGTATGTGAGCAATTAAAATTCTTTTTAAAATATATTTTCATCATTTTTTTTTTATTTTAAAAAGAATATGGAGTCGGAAACAAATTGGAATGCACGTGACGATGCCATGGGTGAGAAGGAACGAGTTTCATTCGAAGAAAATAAAGAAACAGATGATGAAAAGGAGGAGCAGATGATTTTTGAACCGATGAGAGAGGAAATTTTTGATGAGCCAGTTCTTAAATTTGTGTTTGAAGATTCGCCTAAAAATGTTATTGAAGTCGCTAAGGAAATCTTCCCCGTTGTTGAACTTGATAGGTCCGGCGAACACGTAGTTACTGTTTCCCCCCAAGCGAATATTGAGAAAGCGTCTAAGAACGACGAAGTAGTTAGCGATTTGAGTTTTGAAACAAAAAC
>JAQGAY010001003.1:0-17656 GCA_034698085.1 Polydesmus angustus | reverse complement strand
TTTTTATCAGTTTGTTTTAATTTTTTTTATTAAAATTGAAAAAATAATTGATCAGCAAAAATTGGCGGCAGATTTTTGCAAAGTGGTTGTCAAAAAGCTGTTGTTTAGGTACCGGAAATGGTTGGAAAGGGGTGATACCAGTAGTGCACAAAAGTTAATAAATATTGTTAGTAATTTTATCATTTTTATTTTGCTTTTTCTTGATGAGAGAAACTTACTTAATAAATAGCCCGCGTATCTTCGATATTTACAGTATTAAATCGTTTTTCCATTTGAATCATTTTCATGCTTTTTTGTGTAACAGTAGAAGAATCTGTCTAATCCAAAGCATAGTAAAACAAAAAAAGTCCCAAAAAACGCCTTCCCAAAATTGTTTTTAACTATTTTTAATTAAATGTCATCATTTTTTTTTTTTCATTTATAAGAATGTAATTTGACTCATCATTAATCCCATAAATTATAATACACAATGCACTGTAAGTAATGCCAGTCTATATAAAAAAATCCAATTCTTAAAACAAATTAAATGTATTCATCCGTAGGTAAGTAATCAAAAACACGACAACTTGAAAAAAAAAAAAATATTACGCCATAATATTTTTTTAAACTTTGAATACATTTCTAAAAGCTTTCCGTAAAATAACGAGACAGTCCGCGATTTTCTCCATAGTCTAGCGCTTCCAGACTTAAACCCCGAGCTAAACCACCGAGACATCTTAATCCCTATCCTAAGCGATTCGTTCCGTTAATACATTAAATAAAGCGCTCGTAATCTTAATTTCTCCGTCTATTATTCCAGGAGGTCAAACGAAAGACCAAGCCATGCAAACCAGCGAGCGGCTCCGCGTGGCTTCCACCAAGCTCAACGAGTCCTACGACACGGCTAAGAAAGCGCTGAGGACGCTGCACGACGGATACAACAACTCAAAATCGATCCGGAATTTTTTCCGACGCTACGTCACGCTCAAACTGTTGATCAAGGAAGTGGTGCGCTTGGACGTGGAGTATTGGTTGTTGGTGGAAGTGCCGAAGCAAGAGAAACAGGAAACGGTGCCCACCTACGTGTTACGAGCCTGTACGTCGTTGGAGAAGAGCCTGGAGGTGACCAAGAGCGGGGAAACAAACGCCAGTCGCCAAAGGGCCGAGGACGAAGCCAGGGACAGACACTCCAGACTCTTTGGTAATTCCGCACGTTTAAAATACTTTTCTTTTTCGGCTTTTTCATTTCAAATTCACAGAACGTGACTCGTGTGGCAAAATATCCATCCGACTAATTTCCACTCTATTCACCCTATTCTCTCGCCCACCGCACGCGCATCTTTTAATTAAAAGCGACGCGGGTAACGGCGACAAATTACTTCTCCAGCTTTTCTAGTCCTCTTTTCTTCTTTAATGGCGTTTGACGTAATTGACGGAAATGCGAGACTGTTTGTACACGTTAGAAGGGACATTCGCACGTGAGGGCACGTGACATTAAGTCATTAATTCAATTGCCACTCTGCTTGGTCTTTACAAACGACGAGGCAAAAAAATAATATATAAATGTATATAATTGATATGAAGAAAAAAATGAAATGATGGAGTTAGAGCACGCAGTCGACCAGGGAAAAACGAATCAACTTAGCAAAAGTTGCCTAGTAAATGTTTTGTTGTTGGGTGATAGAAGATAATCCTTTTCATTTGCCACAAAAAAAACATAACGTATTAAGATAAACGCGCCCATCTATATTCGCTAAAACTTTAATGCGAACAATATATTTTGAAAGAAGAACGAGTGCAAACAAATTACAAACTTGTAGAAATATATTTGAGTCATGTGGAATTTATTAGTAGTACGGTACCTTCTAACCTCCATTCCCAGATCTCCCATTTATAAGTCCTACTTAAGTAAATTTCATTTAAAAAAAGCATTAAGTTATAATTATTTTTATAAAGAAAAATGTAATAAAATACAGTAGCGTATTTCAGTTTTTTAAATTCCAGTTAATCTTATATTTTATTTAAAAGTGTTAAAACTGACATTTCTTAAAAGTAATTCTCCCGATTGTAACACTCCGGATAACAGTGAAATAGTGCCGTACTTTTACTTAAGTTAAATTCTACACCTAGTGCGCGTGAAAAATCGATAAAACACAATTAGTTAATTTGGCGTAGAAAGTCGCAAAACTTCGAAACACTCAGCAAAACCACAAATTCAAACATTTTAAATACACTGTACACATTAACAGCAACAGTGTTCGGCTTAGTAGAATTTTGCCAAAAAAAAACCCGCAAAATTTCTACACATCGCCGCAATTGACATTAATACCGGTATATATTTTTCCAAATATGAATATTTTAAAATTGTACAATTTTTTTAATAAAAAAAAAACATTTGCAGTATATCAGTACCGGTAGGTTATTATATTATTTCCCGCATGTTATGCGACCTTTCATTTTGACGTTAAATTAAAATTTATAAAACTGCAAAAAAATATAATTACGGTACTGAATGAACTTTGTTAGTTAACTTTTTTTTGTTGACGCATTCTGCCTTTTTGAGGTCTCTGCCGCCGCTACTGGTTTTTATATATGATTGGCAATAATTGGTGCGCAATTTGACAGAACGTAATTTCGTAAAATAACAAGCTGGTTTGCTTAGTATTTGCGAACTGATATGCAAAAAAATCAAATCTAATAACAAGTTGTAATCTTCCCCATTTTTTAAGCAAATACGAGTCATTATTAAAACCCATCAACAAATTATAACTTAAACAATTTCCAGAAAATATTTTTTCTTGCATTTTATCAGAAAATTTGAAATGCATTAATGAAATCCATGCCCAATTTCAAGCGTGCTTCTTCCATTAAAAAAAAAAAAAGGAAATTATTACAACACAATACCCATTTTATTATTAAAAAATAAAATATGTGCAGTGCGTACAAATTCGAACAGAGGAACAGTTGTTCTGCTGGTGTTTTCATAAAAGCTCTCTCTTATGCATATTTACTCTTAATTTGACGTAATTATGTAGGTTAATGAGTTTAACTTTTAAGCATCATGTCTTTGATCAATCAAAATAGGCGTCCATTAGGCAGAGGAAAATATTATACCGGTATACTGTATAATTATAATAGTCGTTAGAGCCCTAAATAATCAACGTCGTCGTCGCGTGTTGACGATAGATTCACCACGTGATTGATGGCAAAACCAATAGATTTTTAATTAACATCCTCCGAAGCGCTAAACTAAATAAAACAACGATAGTCCGGTTCGCTTCACCCCAAACTTATATTCAAATTTATTGTCTTCATCAAAAGTTAAATATATATAAAAAAAACTCCCTACCGGAATTGCGTCATTTCGTAAGCGAGAGCCATAAACGTTTCTTCCGACAGTTAAGTAAGCTTAATTCTAACGTCCAAAAATCCCCTGTTTTATTACGACGCTAAACGCGCGGAACGTTATTACCTTTTTTAACGTCTTTATTTCGATCTTTGCATCTTATTTCGTAAACTGCGCATGCTCTGAACCGTGGATCGACAGTTGGCAACGACACCATGTTGGAGTGGAAACATGTTGCAGACTCGTACATTAGCATTCAACATGTTGTTTTCGCGTGCTCCTCCACATTAGAGCACTCGGCAAAATGACTAATGATATGTTTGCGTAGAATCAATAATGTGTAGCTGCAGCTATTAGCGTGTTTGCGAGAGAAAGAGTGAGCGAGAAACTTGCCCCACTCGAATCTTTCGTAGTAGTTGTTAAAATTCTGGCAAATTGAAAATTCAAATGAAATAAACGAGCGAAAAGTTGGTTCTCTTAGCGACACCTTTTGATTAATCAATAGCTGCTGCGCTGCATCGAAGCTTATCACCCCAACGGGTCTTTCGATAACATCATTAACAGCGTATAGCGGGGCTTAAAGCGCGAAAGAATCAACATTTTACATAATTTATAAGCTGCAAAAAGTGTTTTGAAAGCCTGAGGAACTCTTATCATCAAATTCAATAAATCTTTGCTTTTGGTAGCAAACTATAATTTGCGGTTTCAATTCCAGAAAAATTCAAGTTCTAAATAATTCACAAATAAAACCGCCAACTCTCTAATAACGTGTGTTTTTGAATTTACGGAGTTTTTAAAAAACGAATAAAGAAATCAAATTTTAACGAAAATGAATTAATTTTTTAATATTTATATACAACAACATCTCCGATTTAATGAATATGACCTCTCTAACTGAGTCGGCACATGTTAACTCGATTAGCAAAATTTTCAATTGAAAAAGCGAATAAACAAGTCAAATTTGAATGAAAATAAATTAATTTTTTAATATTTAGTTACAACAACATCACCGATTTAACAATGAAAAATAACATATGGCATTTCACCTCCTCTACTGAGTCGGCACATGTTAACGCGTGTAACGAAAATTCTAACAACTCTCTCGCATGTGTCTGGTTGGATGTTGCCAATAATTACGCGTATGAGAAAGTTATTGAAAATTTCGCTAATCGAGTTAACATGTGCCGACTCAGTGGAGGAGGTTATATTCTAAAAATTGTAAATCAGAGATGTTGTTGTATGTAAATATTAAAAAATTAATTCATTTTTGTTAAAATTTGACTTCTTTATTCGTTTTTTAAAAACTCCGTAGATTTAAAAACACATGCTAGTAACTAGGGTTTGCTATCATAATGATCTCGAAAAACCAAAAATTTACATCGCATTTAAATAATAATTAAACAACCTTTGCTAATTTTTAAATGTAAGATGTTTTCAATAATACCATATCGTAAAACAATTTTTATAAACATTGAGTTTGAAAAGTAAAATAATAATTGCCGGCAGTATTAAAAATGCAATAGGCATTAATTTCTAAATTTGTCGTCTCTATCAATTAAATACTAAATTAACGTATAATTTAATTAATTTTATATTTAGACAAAAATTTCTTTAAAAGTAATCCGCGGTTATTTTCGGTATTTGTTTCCTATTATTTCTGTTTTAAGTAAATTTAAAATGTACGGTATACAACTCGGAGTTAAATTCGTGCGTGAGCCAAAATAAACTCAAATTACCTCAATGAAAAATTAATAATGTATAGTATTATAATTATGCGTTAAATTTGGCATTCATTTTGCGCAGACCTTTTTCCCTCTTTCATTGAAAAATTACTCAAAGCTGTCATTCATCGTGACATGCCGCGCCAATTCTATTCTCATAAAGCAATAAAAATACCCTAATATCGTATTTATACGTCAAATTCATTATTAATGTTTTTGGATATATTAAACTAAGCAACTGTTGAATTGAACTAAAATTGGCTCGCGAGTTAAATAAAAAAAAAACTCAGAAAAGTTCAACAAAAAAAAAAAAATGAAGAAAAACGTCCATTCTATTTCTAAGTAAAGCTCTGAAACGAATGATATGAAAAGCTAAGTTTTAATAGCACTTTACTATATTGCTCGAAATATCGCATAGAAAATAGTTGAAGCGTCAAACTTTCATCTCGCTTAATTAGTTATCGCAGTCGAGACACCTATTTTTATCCGGCAGTGCGGCGCATACAGTAGACGCGTATAGAAACTACTAACTCGATTTCTTCGCGCATCCATTAGATATTTTACCATAGAAATTGCTGGTTCAGTACATGTAGCACAGTACAGTACTGAGAAATGTTTTAGCGTATTACACGCTCAAGTTCAGTAACAAACGACAAAGACGCCGTCGTTTCAACAATGCAAGTAGCAAATAAGTCAAACGCATTTACTTTTTTTTTGCGCAAAGAATTCTTTAACAAAGCTTTTCTATTATTATTATTATTTTTTCTTTTCAGGTTTAATAAATAAATTATAAATATTGAAAGACTGCTTAATACGCTCCAATATAATGACATTTCACTTCAGCTATAAGTTATTTTAAATGCTTATTCTATAATTATATAAATACTCTCTATATAAAAGTATTTCATCGTAAAAAAATACCGTACGCTTTTAACATTCTGAAGGTAAATAATGAAAATTATTATCAAAAATACAAGGTTACATGAAATTCAAGTTATTTTCAATCTGAAACATTCGAGGGTAGTGCTTTGGTCTTAAATAAACACAAGTTTTCTATAAAATACCTTTCATAAGCTAATTCTTATGAAATTCATTTATACTTGAACCTCGATAATCCGAACAGCCATATTAAAGAAAAACCCCCAAAAAAAGGGAAAAATCCAAAAAAATTTGAAAAAAAAAAGAATACAAATTTTTATATCTAAATTCACAGAATAAACCATTTTTAGACATAAACCTCGTTAATCCGAATTTCTTACTAATCCGAACAAGGCCCGGTTCCAATTAGTTCGGATTATAGAGGTTCCAGATGTATAAAATTTCAGTTGCAATTTTTATCTCAGTTTTTATTTTGTTGATTAATATTTGTAGACAGTGTTAAACTATTTCACATAATTTCAATAAGCCATTCACATTATCTTGAAAGCAGGTTCCATACGTAATAAAAAACGAAAGGTACCGTACCCAATTTTTTAAGGCTGAATAAATGCACCAGAATGGTAATTTATTTATAAAATATATAGCGATATTTTGTCAGCATGATATTTTATTGGATTTAGCAAATTTATTTACATAAGAATACATGCGTGAGTTGGTATATAACTTGTCCGTAGGAGCTACTAATACCGAATTAATTATAATTATTAATGCGCAAACCATACATAAATAAACGTAATAGCCTATGCGCCATGAATTCAACGAGAAGCTTAATAAAGATTAGTCGACGAAATTATACGAATATTTATAAAGCTAAATTGATAAGAAGCTAAAAACAAATCCTGAGAAAATAATCTGTCATAAACATAATATTGTATGATAGATGGTAATCTGATTACCTAATAAGATTATTGAATACAAATGACACTTGTCCTCTATCAAAAAAAAAATCGATGGAGCAAGAAATGCATATAACCTGGCATTATAGTAGGTCGATCGTCTTCATATGCAATCTTTTGACCATCGATCAACTAATAAGTCATCTCCCAGTCTCAATTTAGGTCAACTCGTATTCATTTTCCCCCAAACGCAAGCTGCTGCCTACATAATAATAATATACAGCTAGACACTCGATGGCTGTATATAAATATGAAATAAATTTTAAACCCGTGAAAAAGCCTACATGTAAGTAATAAATAAAGAAAATGGCGATAAATTCTCAGATTATACTCGAAAATGAATTTATCGAGTTACATTGAACGGGTTATCGGGTAATCAATCACGTATAAACTTTTAATTACTCGACCACTTTTCTATCCCAATTCCGAGACATGTGTGATGAGTGTTCCCACTTAAAACGCGCGCCCCAATAAGCCGGCTTGCCTAAGACTTGGTGGGGATTGAGAGCGAATGACGGTGACCAGATGAGGAGATTATCGCATCGTCGCTGCGTCCGTCGAGTGATGAGAGAGAAAATAATAATTGCGGATCGCAATAACATCGCCCTTGATTATTTATTATGCCTGTCATAGCCAACGAGAAGAATAATGTTGCGTGTATGTTGATCTAGCGAAAATGTCACCGCAGCCAAACCACGTGTAAACATTCAGCGCAAAATTAATTCTCGCAGTCGCCTAGTACCAAATCTCTTTCTAAAAAAAAAAATAAGAAACTCAAACGTGACGTGAAATATCGCTACTCGCCAAAAATTTATTCTTTCAAAAAATGATAAATTTAGTCTATCGATATTTCTAATGTCAAAGTCAGATGACCAAAAAAAAAAATCTGGGGCCGAAATAATTACGGCGAATTAATTAGCAGCTAATTAGTAGTCTGTGTTGTATTATGTTCGACTAAAAGTTATCCGAATTTCATCAACGCCCATGCGCCAAGATAAATATTCGCTTCATTTCCTAGATTAATAAGCCAGAACATGCTGAGATTAGACGGAACAATCAGCAATTAAGCCTTGTCAATGTTTTTGCTCTCCTTCCTATTAATAAAGTATTATCACAATCCAGAAAAAATAAATTGAATAGTTGAAGCGCCGGAAAAGAAAAAAAATAAAATCCCCGACAAATACAGTACTAGTTAATTGCTAAAGTATTTAGAAAAAGTGGCTTATCATTGCATTGATCTTTAACATTTTACGATAGAAATACTAACGATAGCAATGACTTGACAGCAGAACATTTTAAGAAATTTTGAAGCTTAACTTGTTTTTTTAAATTTAAATTTGCCGCCGCTAGGCATATCAATAGTATACAGTAATTAAAAATATTCTTACAAATTTTGCAAAAACGTAACAAATGCTTCCACATCATCCGCAGTATAATTTTAAATCGTCGCTAAAATTGAGTAGGATTTAATCTTATTGATACAGCACGCTAATACTGTACTCTTTTATACGCAAGTCCCACGATACCCCATTTCAAAGAAAACACAGTAGCCTACAGTACACGCACAGCAATAGCGAACTCAGGTATACTTACAAGAGTTCTCTAGGCCATTCTGCGTTCTCTAAAAATCTGACAAATCAAATAACATTGATCTTTTGCTAACCACTTTAAAACTGGACGATAATAAACGCTTAAAAGCGTATGTCCGAAGCTCATCACTTTTGAAATGAGTATACAGTCGGGGTGCTATTACACGGAAGGGAGAGATTAGAAATAGTCCAGGGAAGAAAATAATGTCGGAACCCAAGGCGACAATCCATAGTTTACCATGCTACAAACTCGCAATTAGTTTTGACATCGTTTGCAGAAAAGAATTGTCGGTCTCAAGCAACTAACAACACGTAGAACAATTTTTCAGAAACTGTGATATTTATAAATACCGTACCTTATTAAAAAGTAAACATTCTCGTGAGATGCAATATTTTAAAAAAATTTATATTAATTTGAAACAACCTTTTAAAAAAATGTAATAATTATAATCCAAGCTAAAATTATGCCGAGAAAATAGGTCGGGCGTCATTTCTAAGACAAAAATTTTATAATTACAGTTTGAAAAAATAATTCGAGCGGCGAAGAGTATTCTCTTCTGAATTGAGAATTTTGCACGCTTTTCGCTAAGAATTGTTTTTTTTTTTTTTACAACAGGTAGAACGTGTTCAACAGTCAAACGCGCGCTGTATAATATGCAACTTTTCAAGTCAAAAATATTGTACGAGCATAATGAAAATGAAAGAAAAAAGGCGTGGCAAATAAAAATCGTGGAAGCGAAATAATTTCTCAATTCTAGATAAATATTTGCGAGCCCGGCGCACGACACTAAGTCTGTACCAAACTCAAATTAATTTTCATACAACACGACATCTGTCACGCGAAATGATTAAACGATCACAACGTTCGTCTAACTCTAACCCAATTCCTCCAAATCGTACGTACATTTTCTAATCAGATTATATGAGTCGTGTTCAAAAAGTTACCGGGGAAGAAAAAAAAGTTTACTTAGCATCGTTTTGAGTTTGGTTTAATATAAATTATTTAGAAAAAGTCTCTGTAAATAAACATTTTAATATTTTATGAGCCTTTTTGGACTCGAACGATACTCTGATGTGAAAATTATTGTAGAAACTCTATTAATAGAATTGTTAGAATTTAAAATTCTGGATAAATAATTCAAAGCCCCAAACGAAAATTTAATATGAATTTGAAGTGAATTAAGAATTTGATTCTAACATTAATTTATCTCTCTCGCCTGCATTTTTATATTCGCAGATATGTCAGGAGCCGAAATTGAAACCGAAAACACGCAACTCATCAACGACCTGTATCGTCTTTTAAAGAAATACACCGCCCTTAAGAATTTAATGAAGGAGCTTAAACACGATTATCACGAATCCAAGACTTACCCCATCATTCCCAGATACACCATGTTAAAAGATATGATCAAGGATATCACCAGAGATCCGGATTACATGGAAGTATGTCACGAAGACCCTGTATAAAATATATCAAAATATTAAAAAATTTAAACTAATTATAAACAAATTCTTCAAAGAACGGAAAGAAAGATTAAAAAAAAAATAAAGAAATAAAAAGTGAGGCAAAATTTTTCGTCTTTTTAAATGTTTTATGTGTAATTTGTAAAACTTGTTGTATAATAAATTTAATGCCACGTTTCCACGAAAACATTTTTCAGAGAATGTATCAATTTATATACATATAATATATAATTATATTTATTGTGATGGATTTAAGGACGTTTGTTGTACAAGTTTTCATGGAAACGTGGCAAAGTTTACATAAAAAAATATAAAGCAAAACCAAAAAAAAAAAAAAAAAGTGGCATTCAGTTTGAAACATATCCCAAACATTTTTTGCGAAAGCATTCTTTCATTATTATATTCATCAGATTTCTAGATGAACATTTCAAAATTCTATGATATACGGTACTAAAAAAAATTACCAAAAAATAAACATCAAAAATCATAGCGTTTATGATGTTTGCTCGATTTACAATACACCGCTAATAAAATTCGCTTCATAAATAATTGTTATTGGAGTTGTGCTATACAAAAATTAAAAAAAAAAATGATTATCATGTTGGACATTTTTCAAAGTTGTATCTTTTAATTTCGGAGTTAAATCTTTTTCAATCATGCCTGGATTCTCTGGACGACTTTTCAGGCTGAGCAATTAAACTTTAACACTAGTATTATTGCATCATTTGATTCCTGCAAAAACTTACAAATTCTGTAAACTTTAATTAGACATTTACACTTGAGAATTGTGAATGTTGTTGAAAGTTCAGCCAGGTTTTCGAGCTGAAAACTCGTTCAGAGAACCAGGCATTCAGATGGAAGGAATATGTCGAACGTTGACAGATTTCCCCGTGTCTTTTAATGTCGTATGGGCGACCTATTTTTATTGAAAAACATTACATTAAGAAGAATTATTAATAATCACAACATGACGAGTAAGAAATAAAGCTTATCAAACCAGCTTCGAAGTTGATTGACGCCGCAATTTTTGTGTGGCACGAATTAAATTAGGAAAGCAGGCGTGACATTAATTCATTCAAAAAAATATTTTATGTAGATTCGTAAAACTGTGATCTTCGGCGGGTGTATGTTCGTGTGAATCGCATGTCTATTTTTACATCAAAAAACGAAAAAAGAAATAATTATTCATTCATTACTTGTGGTTTTAGCGGGCTTTTTTTGACGTTGAAATGAACTTGACAGTTGCACTATTCTGAATTGAATTCAAGCGTTTCGTATTTTACAACTCATTAAATACAGTTGACTAAATGTAGTTGACATTTAAACTGTTCGATCGCGAAATGTTTCACTTGAAAATTTGCGCTGTATTTTTCAGGCGCCGTGGATGACATTACCTATACATAGGCATACAATGTCATATTATTGTGCAGCAAGTCACGTACAGCAGGCTACCTATTTTCTTATAGGATTTTTTTATATACCCAGCTCATTGGAACATACGCACCATTGATTTTTCATTCACAATTTTCCTTTGCGCTCGATTTTTAATTCATATTTCACATCGTAGAAGTAAGCACGTTTTCACCGACACCTTACACCGAATTTGCCATGACCTTTCACACAAACAAAATGGTAGCCGAATTTCCGGTTTCCGCTTTCGTGACGCGTTTAAAAAGTAGGCGGAGCAAAATTATTAAAACAGTGCTGCGCTACATTGTAGGCTACAGCAATCTGACTACAGTATAGTCTATAGTGCAACACGATGAAACAAAATTACCAGTAAAGTAGTAGACCTGCTACTGTATTTATCGTTTCGTTTAAAAAAAAGCTAATAGTGTACCAGTAATCAGATTTACTATTTTTATTTATAATAGGCCTACATGTTGCATACAGCCTACTCACGGCCTGCTGAAGCCTACTAATTAAATTTATAATTTTTCTTCTTAAAACTTTTTAAAATTTTTTTTAACATTGCCGTGGGTCTAATTTTAGTTTTTATATACCGTAAAATTTTTTCTAATTTCTTGTAATGTTTGCTTAACGTACGCTCAGTGGCACCGCGAGGGAGGCTCGGAGGGGCAGGGAGGGCACACGCTCCCGGCGCCGCTGGCTTAGGGGCGCCAAAATTAAGAAAAATTCGAAAAAAAAAGTTTATTATTTTGTCAAAAAAAAAATATGACTAAATTTATCATTTTCAATGTGTTTTCCTTGTTTGATTTGCAAAAATTGACCACAAAAAAAGAGAAACTTTTAGGTGGGTTTGGGTGTGGACTCGTGCAGTGCAGTAAGTCTGTGACACCGATTTGGTCACTAGGTTCTTGAGAATCTTCTACTGTACCGTATGTCTTTTAAGGTTTTATAATGGACAAAGCTGGCGAAAAGTAATGATGAAAATAAAAGGCACTCGAAACTAACGAGGTCCGTCTGCTACGGAAACTAAACATAGCTTTATAAACTGCTCGGCCTAATAAAACAGGAATAAAAACCACTCAACATGCAGAATGTTCTTTTTGCAATAGCCTTTTAACAAAAAGTAAGCAAATAAACGTCTTATAAATACACTAAAATTTTAAAATATTTTACATTTTAGATGTTTGAAGAAGCCATTCTTTAGACAACAACTTAGTTTTTGCAGATTGGTTAATATTTGGGAATTGCTTATTGGTGAAACTTATAAATTCAGCAAATTTTTAGCTGGAAATTATGCCAGCCAGGTTCTCCAAACGAGTTTTCAGCGTGACATTTTTGATGAACCAGCATTTAGGTACGTTTGAACCCTCGCAATTTTTAGGACAATTGATACACTGTGCAAACATCGATTATTCTGAATGATATCTACGCTCTACCTCGTATAAAGGGCTTGTTAAATTTTTAAATTTTAATAGTAGGCAAAAGCTGAACTCCAAACAACCAGACATTACTCAGTAGGCCTACACATGAGTGTGCAATGCCTTGCCAAGTTGTCCTGGGAATAAAATGGAGCTGAGTGCCCGTTCAGAAAGGTTCTTCTAATGCTGAAAAGTTGAGACAACCAGCACAGCATGGCATATGGACATATTGTATGGCAAATCCGTGTTTTGCAGGTAAAACCTCAGGGAATATGGTATTGTTTATTTGGGATTTTCATGGAGTAAAAAAGGCAAAACACATTAACTTGTATAGGACACGACAACACTAAACAATTGATAAACTACTCTTATTTTAGTGCATGAAAGCTCGTGCTTTTGTTAATTTTTGTGATTAACAGTCATTGATGTAACAGCATCTAAAAAAATTTTGCATTTTAAAAATAAATAAGTTTAATTTATTGATAACTTACATTTCTTCATTTTCTGTGAGCAATCGACAAAAGATTGTTCATTTTTATTAAATATTTATCGATGTATATCCGAGAATAATTTTTTTTTGGATTAATGTTGAAAATAAACATCACCATTGTGTGTTAATTTAATAATTTTTTTCCATTTCTAACACGTAGCCTACGTAAAATTATGTATACACATCATTTTTAAAATGCTTATAATAATTTATCGTAACAATATTATTTTTATATTACAAAACATTTTTCAAAAACGATTTATAATTTTTTTGTTCAACTTATTATAAAATATTCTAAAATTTATCTGGAGAAAATACTGGCCCTCCTAAACTTTAAAGTCACAAAATATTTTTTTTTTTAAAAAAAACCAAAATAATGCAGATATACTGTACATATAACCTACAGTACATGTATATAATTATATGTACAGTAGGCCTATATGTACAGTATATATTTTTTTACATTTTTTTAAAAATTTTATTAGATATTATTTGCTACCGGTATTTGCATTTTCTATTTTGAGCTGTTTTTTCCTGTCGTGCCTTTGAGCCAGAGGAAGTAAACTCATAACAATAGCAGCAGCCATGAACAGGCCGCCCATCATAATGAAGCAATAGTGGTATACACCGGTTGTATCCTTCAGCAATCCTGCATGTACAAAAACAACATTTCAAAAAAAGTAAAAATACAGTACAGGAAAAAAAAAAGAAAATAAAAAAGGATTTAAACATCTGCCTTGATTCCACAATTATTATAAAGTCAAACATCCAGGCAGAAAAGTTTCAAACATAAAAATCAATATTAAGGACGACTGAGGTCATTTAAAATGCAGTAAAAATCCAATTTTTCAAAGTAACCTACTCGTTTCAATAGTGGTTTAAATAATTTATAGGGTCATGGACATTTAACACAAGTGAAGCATTATAAGAAATTATTTTTATTATATGCTGTACATTAATATTTATGCATATTTATGTACTGCAGTTTGTACATATCAATATTTATGCAAAAATATTTGAATGTTTCAAAGAAAAGGTTAACTCCAACAAACTGTTTTTTTATTAATTAATTTTTTTTTTTTTTGAATGATATTTTGTTTTATAGTTTTAAAAAAATAGATCTTTTCTAATAAAATGTGTTTATTTTTCACATTTCGTGATTCGTGACGGTGGACTAATAATATTGAAATACAGTACTATTTTCCAAATTTTTCATTAAATTAACCCGAATTGACCTTGAACCAAATTATTTCCGTATGGTTGTCCATTAATTACGCCAACAAAATAAGACCAAAGGCAGTGGATGATAATTAGAAAAATTTTGGCAATTATTGTTGACAATGGAACAAGTTGACATCAACAACTTTTTTTTAAAAAAAAATGCATGTACCGTAACTCAAACATCAAAATCAGTTAAATGCAAGTATTTGTAGGCTATCATAACAATTAACATTATTACCGTACCTTATAAAGATCAAAAATCTGATCAACTTTACTAAGTGTTAAAAGTCAAAAGACTACAGATATTATTTTGTTTATTATACAAAAATGTTTTCAATTACAGTAGCATTTCTATTAAGTCTTAGAATTACTTTTAGTCGATCCTTTTGATATGGGTGGAGATAAATAATTTATAATATAATTTAAATAGTGGGTCTTGCAGTGTGTGACAAGGAGAAAAAGAGGGTCAAAAATTACTTAAAAATTGTCGACGCAATTAATGGACGTTTTATATTAACTAATGATAACTGAAAATTGATTTTTAGTATTTTAAGTATTATTTTACGAAATAATACATTTACAACATCGGTACTGTATTTTTTTTTTAGTCTATAATTAATTAGATATTACTAATTCTAAATTTATCTTAGGTATAACTGACCTGCCAAAGGAGGTATTAAAAGCATAACTGATCCTTGAAACAGTCTCATCAAGCCGTAGGTAGAAGGCAATTTCTCCACTCCGTGGTTATCAGCTAAGATGACCGGTAGTAGCATGAAGGAGGATCCGGAACCGAAACCGTACAAAGCGGTAAAAACCGCCAGCATCGCGTACGAAGTGGACACAGGAATACACAGGGTTCCAATAGCGCAAACCGCGCATCTACACAATCATGTAATAATTAAAAATAAATAAAGCATCTAAATAATTGAAGGGTTTGTAGTAATACATAAACAACTTTGTTTTTCTAATATAGCCCCTACCGGTAACGAAAAATAGGGCACTTCAAAATACATGTAAATTGAATTTGCTAAACTCAAAATTATACGAGGGCTATTTATTAAGTAAGTTTCCCTCATCAAGAAAACGCAAAATAACAATGATAAAAGTACAAACCATATTTATTGACCTTTGTACACTATTTTTCTCCATTTACTGTAATTTGCACCCTTTTCTAAGCATTTCCGGATACTAAACAACAGATTTTTGACAACCACTTCGTAAAAATCTGCCGCCAAATTTCGCAGATCAATTTTTTTTTCTATTTTTTTTCATCAATTTTTTTAAAATTTATTTATCAATTCCTTTTTATTAATATTTTTTCGATGTTTTATTTTTATTTTTTCAATTTTTTCTGTTAATTTTTTGTCATACTTTTTTTTTTTTTTTTTTTGCTTTTTTTTCTAACATTTTTAATTAAATTTTTTTTTTTTCAATTCGATTTTAATTTCTTTATCAATCATTTTTTTACCAATTTATTTTAAATTTTTTCAATTTATTTATTAAAGTTGAAAAAATTGAAGTGGTTGTCAAAAAGCTGTTGCTTGGGTACCGGAAATGGTTGGAAAGGGGTGAAAATTACATTGAATCTAGTTTAATAGTGCACAAAAGTAAATAAATATTGTTTGTAATTTTGTCATTATTATTTAACTTTTTCTTGATGAGGGAAACTTACTTAATAAAATTAATAGCCCTCGTATATCTCAAATTTTAACTTATTAAAAATTACTTATTCTTTTTTTTTAATTTTTAGAATAACAAAAAAGTAAAAGCCACAGCTTCATAAATTTTGCACCAAACCCTTCAATTTGTCATATTTTAAAACTTGTAATAATTTCATACGTGAGAGCTAATCCGTGCGACCTCCGGATCAGATGCAAGTCCATGAACCAGCCGTAGATGATCCTTCCTACTAAATCCACGCCCGAACATATCGACACCAACATGCTGGAATCTACTTTCGATATGCCTAAAGTGTGAGCGTAAGCCGGGACGAAAAACAGCACGTGGGGGAAACCTCCGGCTATGAAACTAGCCGAAATTACAGTCACCAAGTAGGTGGTTTCCTTAAATAAACTAAAATCCAAACACATTTTCATAAATCCCATCATGTGTTCCCACGCCGAGGGTTTCACTTCCGCTTCTTCTTCCTCATGATCCGCGCTTTTCTTTTGCAGGTTGTCGTTGGGAATTTCGTTGACCGACCACTTGGAACTTTTGCGGCTGCTGCCCATGATGCTGCCCGGGTGCGAGACGAAAACGCTGGCCGTGGAGATGTCGTGGATGCTGCAGCTGAAACTGGAGCTCATGCGTTGCACTTCCCGGTCTCCCCCTCTCTCCGCCGCCGCTCCGGACGAGGCTTGCACCGCGAACGAAGCCGATCGGGGCATGGCGCGATTCGGGACGTTCAACGAGTTCGGATAATGCAAAAAGGAGCTTTTTCGGAGAGATAGCGGCGTGAGTTTGGGGTTTAATAAAGCTTCCTTCAGACGGGCGTCGTGGGTTTCGCCGATGACGTTGTTGGCGCGAATGATAGATCCGGTTCGCGGTTGGTTGGGCGCTCGAACCACGTCGCCGTTGGTCACTGGGCTTTTGGATTTCGTTTTCGGAGATTTCTTGGTTAGCCACTTGCCGTCTTGAGTGAAGAGCAGGGAGACGGCGCACACGTTCAGGACTATTCCTCCCATGATTAAGAAGGTTCCGCGGAGAGTGTACTCGCTCACTAAGATTTTGACCAGGATCGGTAAGGTAAATGAACCGATGGCGGCTCCGCTTTGGCAGATACCGCTGGCTAAAGCTCGCTTCTTGTTGAAATAGGAATTGATGACGATCACGCTAGGCGTAGTACACAATCCAGCTCCGATACCTACAAGTTAAATAGGAAAAAAAATGTAATGTACCGGTCGTATTTAACTTTCTGATCAGAACTTTCAATATTATATAGGGTGTCAGACGGAGGACGCACATTTTAAACAATTAATAAATCAGTCAAATACTAATGAAAATGCATTTTAAAATAAATTTAAATTCAGCAACACCTCCGATTTAATAATTAAAAAAAAAAGTGGCATCCGACCGCCCCAACTGAGTCGGCACGTGTTAACGAGCTTAACGAAATTTCTAATAAATCACCGCACATGCCGAGACCCAGCCGGCGCATGCCGCGATCTAGTCGGCAGGTGC
>JAQGAY010001002.1:0-17670 GCA_034698085.1 Polydesmus angustus | reverse complement strand
AAATTAATTAATTTTCATTAAAATTTGACTTCTTTATTCGTTTTTTAAAAACTCCGTAATTTTAAAAACACACGTTATAATAATATGATGAGTATTAACCATACTAAATTTCCATACTTTCACTACAATCCTGCGTTTTCTGGGGGTTCAAATCTTTCTTTTTAATTTAAATATTTTTTTCAAAACTCAATTTCCTTTCGCAACTCTAAATATGGAAGCTTCCTGTATGCACCTCGGTTTTACGCAATATCTCAAATAATTTTTCATTGTGGATTTTTGCTTTTCCCGCCAAAGTTTTTGAATAGGAAATTAACGTGAGAAAAATAATTAATAATAAGAAACCGCAAAGAAAACAAAATTCTCAAAATAAATTAAAAATAGTGAATAGCATGCGCATCCCGGAAGTCAATATTAATAATATCTTTGACGCAATAATAACAATCGTGCTTCTATTTTTTAAGGAGCGATTAGTATCGAATTTACTAAGTCATTAACTAATATGTATTTGAATTGACGAAGAAGTTTTGGAGGTCGAAAAATGAATAGATAATTAAAGCTGTGCGAAATGTTCAATGAAACGTTTCTCAATTGTATTTCCATGTGATATAAACATACTTTGCGTTCGGCTTACCTTGTCCTTAACTAAACACAGCCCACGCTCACTCTCACTAACCACTTCGCGACTATTCAACAAAATCAATTAACTTTCTAATCTAATAAGATCATCATTTTTTCTTTCTTTTTCTACGTCTACGCGAATAACAAGTTTTTAATTTATATGATGATTTTCATACCAGTAACGTCACAGTTTACAACTTAAAAGTATTTTTATTACCAATTGAAAACGGCAGAATAAAAGTTGATCCACATTTGCGTACATTGCATGCACTAAATTTCTTAAGGTAGTAACATAATTCCGTAAAACCGTAAATTAACATCATAAAAAAGTAAATTAATTTTAAAAACAATACAACAAATTAAAAAAAAAAAAACTCTAAACAATTTCCAAAAAAATTATTACGCAAACTTAAAAAAGTAGATAAAATCTTATAAATATCTAAAAAATCGTGCTGAAACGCAAGTTTCCAACCCGGTGGCAAACTCTAAAAAGCAATAAACCAATTAAAAACCACACGAAAGTTTCCAAAAGTGCAAACAAACTCTAAAAAATAGTAAATAAATTTAAAAAAAATTTATAAAATCGTAAAAAAATTTTTAAAAAAAAGTAGTAAATAAACTACAAAACATTTAACAAACTCTAAAAACAATAGAAGAATTTTATAAAACTATAAAATACCGAAAGTAAACTCAATTTAATCTCAAATTAATCAAAACCATTAACAAAAGAAGCTCTAAAAACGTAAACAATTTCCTTAAAATCGCAATCCAGTTTTGTGAAACATTAAGCAGACACAAAAAAAAGTTAGAAAAAATAATATCAAAGACAAATTTCCTTTTCAAAACAAATTGTATTTTTAAAATGAACTAATAATTTTAGTCTAATTTATTCCTATTTTGCATCTAAAACGTTTTTTTTTTTTCGTTCCATCCCCAATCACCATTGCTCGACCCCGCCCTTCATTCCTACTCATCAATCGTCAAATGGATCCGAGAGAAATGAAAAAAATGCTAATGATGCGCGTTTTACTCAGTCTGTTTAATCTCCGGCTAAATAATCACAATACTAAATAGCTATTAATCATAACCAACATCCCCCCCCCCAAAAAAAAACCATTCAGTCTCCATTGCACAAAAAAATATAAAAAGAGAAGATGAGAGTGAGAATATTGAGATATCTTTCAAACAATTTTATTCATTTACATTTCACTCGTTGAGTAAAAAAATGCCTAAGGTTTGATTATAAAACGAAAGACAGGTGTTTATACCAAGGAGTGGGGGGGGGGTGAATAAAAGAGAGGCTTATCGGTAAGTGGGGGGGCCAGGAGAGAGGGAGAGAATTCGCGCTTCCAAATGATAAGAAGCATCTTAAAATTTGAGGTGAAGCGACCTTTGACCCGATGGAGCGTGTGGGTGGTCACCGCTTGTCACGTGTCCTTGTTGCGTCGGAAGTAATAACCTTTTCCAAATAAATCTCGTTTTTTATTCGCAAAAAAAAAAATCTGATAAAACTAACAACTTTTGAAAAAAAATATATATTTCTTTATTTTTATGAACAAAGAAAAGCGCAAAACTACAAGAACAAAGTTTTCTCAATTTTACCGTAATCCCTTTACAAAACCCGTTAAACTCAATACGGTTATACCAGTTTCTCAGCAATAACATATCCTATAAACGTAATATAATTTTTTTTCCAAATATAAAATTTGTTGTAGGGTGAATTGTAAAGTGTGTCCGTAAATATACGACGTTTTTAAAAAGCGAATAAACCAGTTAAATTTTAATGAAATTGAATTAATTTTTTAATATTTACATAAAACAACACCTCCCATTTAATAATAAAAAAACAATTTTTAGATTGTGACCTCTACAACTAAGTCGGCACGTAATAATGCCCTCAAGGAAATTTGAGGAAAATTTGCAATAATCCTACGGTAGATGCCGGCACGAGCCGAGATGCAGTCGGCAGGCGCAAGCTTGAAGTCCGCAACAACTTTAGCCGTCAAAGTGAACGCGCGAGTTTGTTTACACGTGCCGACTCAGTTGTAGAAGTTATATTCTAAAAATTGTTTTTTATTATTAAATGGGAAGTGTTGTTTTATGTAAATATTAAAAAATTAATTCAATTTCATTAAAATTTGACTTGTTTAGTCGCTTTTTAAAAACGTCGTATATTTACGGAAACACGTTATGACCGTAATTATTACTGTCCCCCGCGCGTAAAACGAGGGATCAATGAAGGCATGCATGCACGCGCCTTAACTTGTACCGTCATGTATTAGAATTTAGATGTACTGGGATTTTAATGTTGCGAAATTAATATCGCGCAAAACGTGTTTTTCCTAATGCGCGTGCTAAAAATAACAGGAAGTTGAAAGATTTGCGCGCGCGGCTGTACACGTTTCAAGGTAATTTAAAGATTTGGATAAAACAGCTCTTATTATTCAGGTGCGAATCAAAGAGTGGTCGTCTCTCACTTAACCACACATCACTCACACGCGCTTTTGTTACAGCGCTTTTTTGTTCTCTTCGCCGCCACTCCCTCCCACTCCTTACCACCACTCTCACCACCTCCTCTAACCTTCCACACCTAAATTAGCTGCCAATTCTTTTCTTCCGACTTTTACAATCCTTTCATTTCCGGTAACCAAAAAGAAAGGAAATTCGTTGTAATAACAAAAAAATTTAAATTTGATTTCAACTTTAATGCGTTATTTAGGCATTTGTTGTAACAAAAAAAAAGTTTTTGACTGGTTGAAATACTACGAAATACTTCAACAACATAACGACAAATTTTTTTAAAGCAAAAAAACTGTTTTAATATAGCGTAATACGATATCTTTAAAAAAAAAAATGGCTATTAAGTACATGTACTCGTATTAGCAGAATGGGATTTCGTTGCAACGAATAACCAAACTAAAAAATTTAGTCGCCATAAGCGTAAAATAAAATTGGTAATTACAGTACTGTTTCAAAGATTCCTGATTCAAAAATTTATCGAAACGTGTTTTAAGCTGAATTTTTAGACGATAGTCGCCAATTTTTTTCAATTAAAAAAAAAAATTTTTTTTTGCTGTCCCATCCCGACCGACATAACTCAGGTGAATATAGAGTCTGGAGAGGCCAGATTGTCACCCCTTTCGCTTCCGAAAGATATTATTAACTCATTCTGTACTATTTTTTTATACAGGTATCTCTAAAATAATAATAATATTCATAAATTCATCACCGATTATTCCTTCGCCATTCTATCTTTCGTTCTCTATCTTTTGGAGGCAGTGAAGGGGTGGGCAGAGGAGCAGAGAGAGTGGGAGTGATGCAGAGGTTGAAACATCTCGAGACTCTCCTCTCTTAAGTAGTGTTCGGCGCCAATCTAAAACAACTATATCATCGCAGCCTGTAATTTTCAATCATGCCATTCATAAGAGTGAGTGAAAGGGAGAGGTACAGCGGGTGCGAGAAGCAGATAAGAAAAAGTTCTAAACCAGTTCACAGATACCTTAACGCTGAAAAAGCGCTGTGTTAAGCGGGTAAGAAAAAACTGGACAAGTTCTTTTATAACTTTCAGCGGATATGACAAAGTTAAGAAAACTCTTGTACAGTATAGCGTTTAATGGATAAGGTAACTTTGATAAAAATCAAACAGTGCCTAGCGAAAATAGTACAATTTATAAAATATTATTTAATGTTAGAGAATAATACGGTAAAGTTCCCAGTACAATTCTATAATTGCCCTGTCTCTTGCTAGTAGCAGGTAAAATGTTACGTTCTGTTTATTATTCTTCATAATTTTGATGTTGAGCATCAACACGTTCGTCCTTTGCTCCATTGGAAACGGTGACCCGTCAAAACCCCAAAAATAAAGCCGTAGTCAATTGTAAAATGCCGAGGATAACACTGCCGAAACCAAAAACCCCCCAAAAAAAATGCCGAGGATCAAATTGACCAAGTGTAAATGGGCTGAATGCAAAAAACGCCGTTTAAAAAAACCCAAGAGCAATAACTCAACAACAACAAAAGGGACTTGAAAATACAAAAATATGCATTTTACACTTTAAAAAGTTTCAATATAATGCCCCGCAATTATGCATAAACAAAATTTGAATTCTCACAGTCAGGAAGCGTTTTCAATAATTCCATCTATTCAGCTAATGCTACCCTAGTCAATTTCACACTTTAGCTACCTCTGGGTGCTCCAACACATACGGGGAGACATTATCGTATGGTCTTTCGAAGCAGATATTCCCTGCTGTCCCTGTAAACTTGAGTAGGGATGGTCAGAATGGGACAACGATAAACAAATAAATAAACAAACCCCAAATATTTACGCGATGATGTTTTTATATGCGTTCAACTGGGTTAAGAATATGACCTCTCTTCTCAGTACCGTATCGCTTTGAGATAAAATTATGTAAGCTCGTAAAATGTGTACAGTATTCTTTGGTGATGCTAAACCAAAAAACTCCAGTGACATCTCAAAAAAAACCTTAGCAAAAAATTAATCAATGTTTAAGTACCGTGCAGTATAATATTATAATTTTTTAATTACATTTAGTTTAGCTTGCAGCGAATTTTTATTTAAATATAAAATTATATTAAGGAGGATTAATGTTTATAAATTTCTAGTACAGTATCGTTGCCTTACTATTTGTTATACCTAATTTTCGGTTTATTAAAGTTGGGTGTAATAAAATCTGGGTGTCATAACCGTGTACAGAATAGAAATGGTGAACACGTAGAAATTTGTACAGAACCATGTACATGTACATAATTTTTCGCATTCTCCCCCTTGACCTGTAAGGCAGTGTAAGCCACTGTTTCAAGTCTTTCCTCGTCATAAATTCGTTTTGGTTGGGAGTAAAACTTGCAAGCAAAAGTCACGTCTTCAAAATCACTTCGCCCCAAATGAATCCGCGCCCGCCTTGACCACCAAAATCGTGGAATAAGCATTCAATTTACATAAATGATAAAAAGCCAGTAAATGTCTTGCTTACACTTTTTTTCTTTTGATAATAAATGTTGATTTAACTAACCACTTAACTAACATTCTCACTAAGTTCATCAATGCGTTTCGTTGAGAAGAAAACCATTTCAATTGTTTTCAAAAACATTGACCTATCACAATCTAAATTTATTCCCAAACTTAAATAATGTACTGTAATAATAATACTGTACATGTAAATAAAGATTTTCTTCCATTCGAATTTTAAGTATTTTTTGTTCAGATTTAATGCGCATTTTATTCTTAATTCATATACACGTACTGTACTTCTTTTTAGCTTTTATTTCTAACATAATAAAACCGTAATAAAAAAAAAACTAAATGTTGCACAATGTTGTTATTTCGTTCTCCCTTTTCGGTACTAATTTTATTTTTCATCTCTCTCCGTCACTCCCCCTCTCAATCACTCTCTCCACCCTTTAAGAGCTGTCTTTAAAAATCCACATCTCCCCCCGAAATAGCCTTTGACCCCGGCGTAAAATAGCAGCTCGTGAAATTCGGCGTAGACATAACGATTCATAAAAGAGAGTTGTTGAGGGGTGAGTGAGAGGGTTGCTGGAGAACGCGATGACAGACGTTGGACAAGGCCACACAATTTCAATATTATTCTCCTCAAAATTCAAAACAATTAAAGCGAAAATGTTCCGAGACGGGCGCAGAAGTAAACCCTTCATATCATCATATGCGCCAATCCCATTTTTTATATTTTATTTATACAATTTTTTCTTTCATTTTAAAATTCCATAGAGTAAAAAGTTTTACACTAAAAGTCTAAAACAGTTCTTTCAAGCCAGTTTCGCTGTTCAATAATTTTGCAGCTTTTCAACGAACAAATTAATCAATCTGTTCCATTTTTATTTTGAACTTGAAATGGGAATGGGAATGGGAATGAAAATAAGTTTTTGGAATGCGTTACAAATCAACAGAACTTACTAAAACTTCATCAAATTCCGTTCATATTAACTCTGTATAAAATTAGCAACGCATTATAATAGATACAGAATTAGCAAACTCGATTCGCGCGAATGTTGCCTCGCGCAAACGGAGGGAATGGCGCTCGGCGAAAGAAATATTGATGAAAATGAATTATCGCGCGAGTTGAAGCGCAATGACCAAGATACGAAATGAGAGTCAACAGCAAAATTTAGGCTAAATAAACAATTACAAAAGCAGATGTATTTAGGGAGAAAAAAAGGAAGGTTAAGAGGATCCCCCCACCCCTCATCTTATTAATCTTGGTTTAAGGAAAAATCGATGGCGAACATGATTGTGTACTCGTTTCGCCATCAACAAACATTCATCAATTAATTAATCTCCATCTAATTAAGGTTATGCGGCACACCTACCTATATACCGTATTAATTATTTACTAAAATCAGGTTTTAAATTATCCTTTCAATTATTTGCAGTCAATTGAATTCAATACAAATAATTAATTTTAAAACTAATCTAATAATACAATTATTAACAGATAAATTTCTTTTACCGTACTACATAAATCAAAATGATATTAATTATTATAATCATATTAATATTATTAATAGTTATTATACTCGGTAAGTTAGCCGAAAGTAAAAATGGCAAATTTTTTCTTTTAAATTTAATGCAGCAGCTATTTAATCTTTTAATATAATTTCAACGAACTCAAAATCAAAAATTAATAAATACTTTTAACTGAGAAACTAAACGCGTAATATTGAGAAATTCACTGTACTGAGAAGTTCGTTATAATAATAATTTCGTTAAATTGAAAATTTTGACAAACTAAAAAAATTGGTTGTATTGAAAAATTTATTGTACTAGTTACTAGTAGCATTAGTTACTATAGTACTAGTACCGGTACAGTGTATTAGTTACTATAGTACTAGTACCGGTACAGTGTATTAGTTGAATTTCGTTATAATGAAAAAATCGAAAAATTGAGAATATCAACTAAAAAATCTTCCATATCAATTTTCCTTCTTACATTACGGAAGGCTTATTAATTTTTATTGCAGCCCAATTATAAAATCCGAAACTCTCTAATCCAAACTAATAAAAATCAGGAGTGATTCAGAATTTCAGAGAGCGTTAAATCCAACACTGAAAATCTAATGACTGTACACGAATGGTTCTTCGATTTTTCGAGTGCAGTACGTACATGAACAGTACTCGAAAACCCAAGAAATTTGGTGGCGGGTATTACCGCTTGTAAAGCAATAAAAACTTTAAAATTATATATTATAATTTTTAGACTGTTGGAAACATGTACAGTCTAAAGATTATTAAAAGCATTAGGCTACTAATTCAGTTGGGTACGTTTTTTTTTATATACACGTACTGTATATGTGTTATATTAGTAATTACTTGCATATAATGAAACTATAACAATTAAAATCTAAATTAGTTAGAAATATTCTTTGAATTGAAAGATCTCTCCCATGGTTCGGATTATAGAGTGATTTGGATTCCCGAATTCTTTCTCCTTAAAATTGTCGCCTTTCAATAAGAGATAATGACCATTTTCTTATCTCAAATTACTTCGATCAAATTTTAGCTGTTTGAGCCATCATCGATTTATCATCCAATTTGTTAAACAACTTCCGTTTCGTGTTAGGAGAAATTTCAAACCTCAATAATTTCAGTGCAAAAATCTTTCTCTCATTTTTAAGCTATCAAGTAACAGCTGATTAATGACGTTCGTATCTTATTCCGGCAACCACACGCTTACCCCCTCCCCTCTCCATCACCCCCACAACGATTTGGATTTGATAAAGAGGGTTTACAAAACCGTTTTTATGAAACAGTTTAATAAAAACCTTCTTGTAAAACAATGAACCAGTTTTGCCTTAATCCTGGTTTTAGTCTGCTTAAATTGGGTGATACATCTATGCTATACGTAACAACAACAAAAATTAAACAAAATATTGTTTATACTGTTATACAGTAATAAAAAAAATAGGTGAATTTTTAATACCGTAGTAATACCGTGCGTCACTCTTTTTTCTTATTAAAAAAAACTCGTTTAAATTCTAATCTGAATTGCTAGATAAAATTCAATTTCGTTTTGTAGAAAGTACTCTTGTAATTTTGTTGGAACCCAAACTTCAATTCAAGATTAAGCCGCTTAATCTAGAATCGAGATTAAGAAACTCCGGTAAATACCTAGTAATTTAATTTTATTTAAACTAAGGTTTCTAAGATTTCAATTTTATTAAACCTTGCTGTTGCTGTCCTTAAAAATGTAGAGATTTTCAATAAAAGATTAAGAGATAAAGCGGGTGAAGTTATGTAAGAGAAGAACCGGAAGTCAAGACGTTATTTTTATTCCCCTCTCATAAAATGTCTGCCAAGTGAGAGGGAAAAACAAAGGCAATAAAACGACGTGCTCTATGTTGTTTGTGTTTGCTTTGACCTAACTTTTATCTTCATTTCCGGTCATAATAAACCATTCATTTCTCATCGAACAACTCCAGTCGAAAACGACATCAGCGTCGATTGTGGTAAAAGTCAATAACGGATACTGTATTACCGTAATTAATCATCGGGTCCAGTAATTTCAATCAAGAAACTTCACAAAAAATTAAAATTTAACCCTCAATAAAATATTCCAGTTGACATAACGCGAGATTTAGACCGAGCAAGTCGAATGGCGAGTTAGAAAAAGCTTCGATGGGTCCAGTTTTTGGAGACATCCACATGTATATTTCAACATCCTGTGTCCAATGGAAGAAAGAATTTACCGGAGGAAAATGGTGAGAATGAAAGCCATTTAACGACTATCGTAGCTTTTCTATCTCGCTACTCAACCAGCTAAACCTACGGTAGCTTAATAGTCGCAGCGACTGCAGTTGAACAACTAATGCAGATTGCAGACCACAAGAGAATGCATTTTAAACCGGATATAACGGGAAAGCGAGATTTATCTAAACCATTAAATTTGAAATATTATAAGTACAAGGCATGTAATATTTTTAAAAATTTTACATTTTACGATGAACGGAAATAAATAAAAATCGAAAATGTAATAATAAAAAGCACACAATAAAGTCTTTCACGGAATTTTGATGCGCCCAGTTTATGTATCAAATAACTAAACCGTGTTGTTGCTATCAAAACAAGATTAATATATTGCTTATGCTCAAAAAATCTTTCTAGTCTCATTAGTAAAATTAGCTTGTCATTTGCTGCTGGAAAATTTTGAAGCCGATTTAATCGTTCAAATCAGTTAAAAAAATCTTTTTAAAAAATCCCAGTTCTAGATTTAAGAAATAGGGTTACGGCAGCATCGTTTTACAATGATAATTTGGATAAATCATGTGACTAGTCTATGTTACTGCTAACAAAATAAATTAAATCACAATTATCCGCGATATTGGCTGGTGCGGCAATCACGGACTCCACGGATATTCCAAAAATCAACAAAAAAAAATGCTTTTGAACTATTTTTAATCACTGTAAGAGACTTTCACACGCAATTATGACTCAATAAACAGTAGTTTTATATACAGTTTATACAAGTATGTTGGTTTATTTTTCACAAAAAATATGCCTTCAAAACAAGCAAAAAATGAAATGTTTTGAGGAAATTTAGTCTCGTTTGATAAAATCTAACTTATTCGCTAGAGAGCAAAATCTTATTCTCGTAAATCAATATGAAGCCCTTTAATCTCAATTAAGAAATCAGGTGGGAACGAAATTTAAATAAAACATCCAAGTGAGGTGTTGGCCGCGCGAGTGGGAGAGAGAGGAATAAAGAGAGGGAGTGACAGAGAAAGATAAACCAAATATTTCACCTGGAACATAATACTATACATGGCATATAAATTGAATTTTTATTATATTTGTGGTCGCATCGCTTTCGAGCAAATTATAGTAGCAACAGTCATTGATTTTCACAATAAAAGGTACCAGCAGCTGCCGAATTCGGAACCTCGCCCTACTGTACAACAGGAAAATGAGTTCCTGGAGAAGAGGGATAGAATAGGAACCCTCTTTCAAAAGTCTATTTGTGTGTGCGGTGCCAATCTCAACTAATTAAAACCATCAACTCACCTTCCATCTAATCGATTATTCTTGTCGGGGCAGTCTCCCTGGGGACCATGTATTACTCCCCACTCCTGTCCCTGGGGTCGCTTTTTTACTCCCTCTCCTCTAGAAGATAGCCCCAACACATACGGTTATTACGGGCTCTAATAATTATTACGGTATTATTTGGGATCCCAAATTGCAATTGCGGGTCACGTTTCACCCTTGAGTCCTCCTCTTAAAGGCCCTTTATGTTTCCCCAAACTGTGGAACCGGTACAGCGACATTTGTAAGGCATCACTTGATTAATACGCGGCTTTAAAATGCGCGGAAATTGATGTTTTTGTTAGGCCATTGAAGAAGCCAAACGTTGGGTTAAAAGTTAAAACCTATGGTCTTAAGACAGATTTCCAAAGCGTACTGGAACATATTTTAACACCTGAAAAAAGGCATAGAAAGGAAAAAGCCATAGAAAAATAAGAAAAACGCAAGGAATTTTTCAATTTTATCTTATGAACGCCATAAGATAGCTTTTTCAACTTTGTCGTATCTACTAAACGCGATTTTTACCTAATCCACTAAACCAGGTAAACCTCATTATAAAAGTTTTAACAAACTCGCGGTATACGTTATATTTACGGTATTATATTTATTATATTACGGTATATTATTATATATTATATTACGGTATATTATTATATATTATATTACGGTATATTATTATATATTATATTTATCCTCAACTTTATGATCTTTATCGAATCCGTTAAAAACCATGAATATTACTGTTTTTTATTGAGATTCCGTTATTCCTTTCTTTTGAAGTTATTTAATATGCAGCTGTATAATATCGCATTGAAATTTTGTGCTTGATTAAATAACCGTGTTGTGCGTTTATAACAAAAAAAATAAATTAAATAAAAAATAAATAAATTAAATAAAAAATAAATAAATTAAATAAAAAATAAATAAATTAAATAAAAAATAAATAAATTTTTGAACTTATGGCAAAATCTGTCAAAATCTATATAATTATTAATTTTATTAATTTTTTTCCCCTAATTAATGATACCCACACCCAAATTTAGCAGAAAATACAGTAAGTTAAACTTAGACTGAAAATACTAATTTATGAAAATCTGCTTTTTATATTTTTTGATCGCATCAACAGCTATTATTTTGTAATACACGACGGTAATTTGAGTTGGCAATTGTGCGCGCAAATTGAGGGATTCCATAATCCCATAAAGGCTATTTTTCTTCGTCTATTCCATCAAATCATCAAAAAAAAGTGAGTAGAAACCGCGAGAAAAATTGAGACTTCTATCAGTAATAATTATTCCACTGTCAATTCATCATCATTAAAGCAACACCACAAAAAAAGACAGCTCCAATTCGACCAACCCTCACATATGACGTATTGAGGGATGCACAAAGGTTTCTCCATATACGCAGCTGCACATACGCTATTGCCACCGGGCTTTCTTAATCCAGCTATAAGCGATCTGACGTTGATTTTAGAGTTCTGGCTCAAACAAAATAATAAGGTGTTACCACACAACATTAAATTCCCGCAAGCTTAATACATGTACAGTACTGCATACGTAACCCACTAGTACTGTACATGTACAGTAAAATCTCTATCTAGATTCTAGAATGTGCGAATTCGCAAGTTCACAAATCAAAAGAAATCTTTCTTTTAATCATCTCAAGTGTTGGTGGCACAAAAAAATATTTTTTTTTATTAAACGAAATTACAGTTTTCTCAAACAGAATTTATTAATACCAAAAACCATTTTTCTAGAAATAAGATCACAACTGAAATATTATTTTAAAAAAATTAAAGAGCGCATACGGATTACTGCTACAACATTTATTTATTTTAACTTTTTATCATAAATCAGTCTAGAACTAAAGGATTAATCAAATTGGGATCAAAACCAAGATCGCTGAGCGAAGTCAACCAGAAAAAAAACGAGGCTTTGTCCAAAAATTATTAAAATAAATAATTATTAATCTTTAATAAGTACGGTACCGGTAATTAATATTTTTCCTAATAAAAAATGGATATAAAGACCGAGATTGTTATAGGCTCTGCAAAATAAACTACCTCAATTATTGTTGATTTAAGCAATAATAATACTGTATTGAAAGTTGACATCGATGAAAGCAAAAATCTGGTCCACCGCAAGACCACTCACCCAGCCGCTCGCATCGCTGTCTCTTCAGCTATCAGGTATGCATCTATCGGCATATTTATTAATCTAGATTCTAGATTAATTTTGCTACCAACAAAAAACTTTGTTTTTTAATAAAATATATTATAAACTGAAACCAATGTTAAAAGAAGATTTAATAAAACCAGATTAAATGGGTGGTAACCTAGTACATGTACCCCTATAGTGTTTCTCCTGCAGCAGTTAAATTCTCTTCATCAGCAGTCTACGAGTTTCGTCTGTTAAACTAATGAAAGGTCTCGTGCCTAAAAAAACACGCGCTCCCTAAATGAACCGACAGACGATGACGTCACTCCCTCACAAAAACAAACGATGGTTTGTCATGAAAGATGAGTTTCCCACGATCTCCCTCGCCACCCCGTACTCATCGCCACACCATACATCTTCATTTTATTATCTTTTTTATTATTATATCTACTGTCACTCACTCTTCGTCGAACAAAATTCAACGCGCTTTTTATCTACTTTATTATTATTAAGAATTATGCCAATAATAATTAATTAATAAATCGAAAGTAAACAGCGGCTCATTCATTATCATGCATCTTTCACTTTTTATTGCGTTACATTTCGGTTGCCGCCCACAAATCTAGCTTTATTTAATTTTCGTTTCACATTTGGTTAAACCAGATTAATAATGTGTATGGCGAATTTGCTAATTCTATCTATGCGTCTATGTTTTAATGTTTTACGTTATACTGTACTATCGTTATACTGTATGCAGACTATGCTATAAAAAAAACCAGAATAAACTCGCTTAAAGTTTTATAACGAAGTTTCTACATTTAGATAATTCATTCAATCTTGTTTAGTAAATACCTTTTTTTCGTCACTAAAGCTAAAATTCAAGATTAAATCGATTAATACAGCATTTTACAATACATGTAGACTACAGCGGAATCGTAAGGCGAAATTTTGCAAACCGGGCTTGCAAAGCGCGAAATTTTTTAAAGAAATTTGCCACATTTTCGCTATTATGCGCTTTTGGCCACCCCTAGCCGAAACAGGTCAATATTTTTGTCGCCTTGACGACATCCCACAAAAATAAGCCCTAGTATGATACTTGATTCCACAAACAGTGCAAGCCCTACCTCAAAAATAAGCCCTATGGCCTCTATCCCAAAAATAAGTCAAGAAATTACTGTACATTGTACTTCAAAATAATTTTTTTTCTTTGAAAAAAATAAAACTTTTCAAAATAAATATAAATTTATAACTAGCAATTATTGTTGACGAATAAAACTTTTTTTTTTATTATTATAAGTTTGGTATTTTATACAGTACCTGTATATAAATAAATGGAAAACCTTTTAAATTTAATAAAGATTTTAGTACTGTTACCGTTACGAGATTGTAAGACCTACCCCAAAAATAAGCCCTATTGGAGTTTTTTTTAAAAGAATCTTATTTCTGGAGAAACACTGTAGTTGCCTTGCCCAGTCCTTTGGATGCCCATTTTTGTTTTGCAAATACTTACTGCAATAATAAAAATCTTTACACTTTGATCTAGTTCTTAAAAAATATTACTAAATTTTGTAATACATGTGTACAAAAGTTTATCTGGTGAAGTAAAACTTTTAGAAAATTTTTACTAACTCTTGTACAATAATGCAAAAGTTTATCTGACATAGTAAAACATTCATCCTCGTTATACATTAACCTCAGTTGGTTAAATTCCGCAACCGATCTAAGTTATACACCAAAAAAAAGATTACTGATATTAATAGAAAAGTTTAAAAAAAATATTTAAAGCACAAGCGCAAATTATTTTTTACTTTTGAAAATCGTTTAAGTTTTATTTTTATTTTTTTTCAAGAAGCTTTACTACCTACTAAATACAGTTTCAAAATTCTAAATCTCGTTAATAACACCCTCTAATTTCATTAAAAAAAAAAATACATGACTCAAATTGTGCATTAAAATTAAAAGTAAAAAAGACAATCCTATTTCTATTGTGACAATCCAAAAATGAATAAATAAATAAAAAGTTGCTTCAAAAACCTCAATTAACTGTCCGTTAAATCTTTAATCCAATTCATTCATTAAACCAATTAAATTAAAAATACTAAATTATTAATATCCAACTTTATTTCCAAAGCGGATTTTAATTTATTATTGAACTTCCTCGTTGGTTGACTTTTGGTTCGGTTCCAAGTTCAACATTTAAATATTTTTTCTTCCTCTTTACAAATTGATTCAATTATGAAAACACTTCTCACACGCACTTAAATAATAAATAAATAAACACATGGATTTCATCCTACCACACTGTTAAACAAATTAAACCCACACATTAATTCCTCCTTCCCTCTCTCGCCTTCTAATATTACGTCGTATTAAGAAAAATGATAACTTAATCTCCCCGATATTCAACAAGTTGTTCGCTCTTCGAACGAAAAAACAAAAAAAAAAAAATTAAAAATGTCCAAACGAAGGAATCAGATTGGATTAGGTTTTATGACACTTTTTATCGCACAAATACGACATTTTCCTCACAACCATACTACTATACTAGTGCACTGTGCAAATCAAAATACAGACTGTACATCGAAAACTGTAATCAAATTTCGCTATAACGAAGTTAAAAAAGGCGGGCAATTTCTTTCGTTGTACATGTACTGTATTGAAATTTCGTTTGACTCTTGTTCAACAGTCCTCACCATTTTCCCCACCCACGAAAGAGGCTAGCGTGCGGCCACTTCTCACTTAAATGTACATGCAAAATGTTAGCTTAATTTAGGCTTGGTTAGGTTAAGCCAAAAAGTAAAATAATTATAGATACAGTATTATCGAAGTCTGCAACGCAGGTGGAAATGGGTTTTGTGAGGGCTGGTAAACAAGAGCCTATCGCTTAACCCAAAAAAATAAATTACACTGAACATACACACTTAAAAATTGATAATTTAGAAAAATTTAGCGATCATAAAAAACCGTTGCTGTTGGAACTAAAACTTTTTAAAATCAAAACCTAAAGCTCTTAATCTCGATTAGCGACGAAAAGTGACAGCTCTATTTATAGAAATGGAGCGGAATAAAACGAAATTTTATCCGGGGGTTCGTTTTCTACGCTCAAATAATATAAAATAATGAAAGAAAGAAAACTGGTGCAAATTAAGATTTTGAAGGACAAATTGTGTTTATTTCGGGAGTAATATTTTCGTCAACGATATTCTTCTATCAATTCCATTATTAGAATTTGTTATGTTCCAATTATTAAGCAAAACCGAAACTAATAAAACAGGGCTAATAAAAACCAATGTCGTCAATACTTTAAGGATTTATGCATGTTATGAAGTACATGTAGCACCCATTAGCTTTTCTTTTAATTAATTAAAACTATTTTGATCACATTTTTTCCCTCAAAAAAAAACTTAAAATAAAAAAGTTAATCAATTTTTGAACTTAGCAAAATCTGTCACAAAAACAATATGCAATTACAGTATTGTCATTCTACGAGTTAATAAAATAATACAGTATCTAAAAATTAAAGAAAAACTCACATTCTGTACATGTATAATTGCTTTTGTCAAAGAATTATACATTTTGTATAATAATAGTCAACAAAATTACAATAGAACAGACGATATTAAGCATGCAATCTGCAACCAAAAATAACTTCGATTTAAAAAAATTTATTTGAAATCAAATTAAGAAAAGTCACTTACGGTTTAATTTTACTCAAATCAAAAAATTCAGTGGAAAGTTATTGGTCAGCTGATTCAAAAATAAACATTTTATAAGCGCATAAAAATCCTTCAATTATTATTACATAGCAACAAAAAAGGATGAAGAAACTTTTTGCTTCAATGTTTCGATAATAATTGTTGTTAATGAAGTAGAGTATAAATTGGCACCAAATCAAAATCTTACATAACCAAACACGCATTTCATAATACACAACACGGAAAATAATAATGTTTTAAAATTGCTATGTAAATTCCTTACCTGTTTACGATGACGTTTCTTCCATTTTCTCAATGATAAACCCGGAATACAAAACCAAGATTTTGCCATTTTTGATTTTAATCTTGAAAACTGTCAAAAAAATTGAATGTTAATACAGTAGTTTTTTAACCGCCAAAAAAAGTTGGAAAATGTCTCCCTCAACAAACACGTATTAATTCGCACTTTTTAATTATTTCGCGCACAACGTAATCGACCGACCTTCACTTTAAAAACAATTACGTTATTATTAATTTTTTTTTTTATTTCCCCAAATTCTTAAAATCTAATTTTAGCAGATACTATTCGTCTTCTTTCCTACGCGATCTTCTCCCTTCCTCGCTCAACTCAATTGAGAAGAGCAATATACGAGTCATTTTCACGCCACACTTTTTCGTCTTCGTCGCATTTTCTTTTTTTCACATGATTTCGATAAATCATCAATGATCACTTATTAAACTAATGTGCATTAATAATTTGTTGATGATTTTAACTGATGAAAACGTTTAATTTCGGAAAAAGTTTATCCAAGGAGATGGGCTTTACTGTTCATCCCCGTGCTATCCTATCCGAATCCCGCGCTTTACGACAACTTCGCTACCAACACACTCCGAGCGGCCAAAGCTCTACTGCGGGGCGGGAGTGGCCTACGGTACAAGTCACGTACTCCACGCCACACATTCGCATATAGAGGGCGCACTACTCGCAAATTTAAATTACCGGTTAAGTAGGCTACTGTGCAGTATGCGCACGTGATTGTATAATAACGTTACGGAGTTTGATAAATACGAATAAAGAAGTCAAATTTTAATGAAAATGAATAATTTTTTGATATTTACATACAACAACAACTCCGATTTAATG